>CANXYI011533805.1:0-11418 GCA_948208565.1 Hura crepitans
GAATACCTTAAACTACCTAAAACAAAAATAAAAAATAAAATAAAAACACTTACACTAAAAATAGACACTATTTACTAAGTATCATTACCTCCTTTTTTCGCCTTCTTTTCTTATTTCTGTTAGAAGAATTAACTTTAGGAGGTTATAGAGGTCAAGAACAATGTATGAGGTGTAGAAATTGGTAGTGGGAGGAGGGAGAAAATAAAGAAAAATATAGGAGAGAGAAGGGTAAAATGGCATCAAATTTGGGGTTAATTTGGGAGAGAAGATGATGGCTTACACAGGTGACACTCTCACATGTGTGGGCCTATTTATATGGGTGGGTGGATGGCTCAAATCGCGACACATAGTGATCCAACAGTCCATTTTCTCTCGATTTTCTTTTAAACTTTAGAAATTCACAAAAATTCCTCTAGACCTCTAAAAATACTCATTTCAATTTTAAAAGTCCCTAATCACCATTAAGGCCTTCATAAAATTTTAAGTCAAAATTCCACTATCAACTTTAGGTTACTGTTCACCTGTTAGAATAAAATATTCAAAATAAATATCAAATAACCTCAAAAAATTTAAACTCCTTCACCATCATGTAGATTGGAATTTTTGAGGTTAAGGGTATGGTATTTTCAGGTCCGTCTAGCACATCCCGAGGCTATCCTAGCATAGCCTCGTTTTATGTCACTATTCATTAGTTCTTGACCCAAAATGATTTATTGCTTCTGTTAAATTTTTAAACTCTTTCATTTGTCCATTTTTTGGCCTATCAAAGATTTGTGACCAATACACCCCTTTCTGGCCTTATGAAGGTGCCTCGACCCATTGGGAGCAATATTTATGCCACAAAGTAACTATTCATGAAACATAGACTTATGGGCATTACAATTCTTCCCCTCTTAAGAAATTTCATCCCTGAAATTACCTGAGCATAAAATATGTGGATATTATGCCTTTATCTATTCTTCACTCTCCCATGTGGCTTCTGTTGTGTTATGGTGTCTCTAAAGCACCTTTATTAGGGGATTTGACTTATTCTTTAGTTGCTTCACTTCTTTAGCATGAATTTGCACTAGTTCCTCTTCATGTATTAAATTGAGGTGTACTTGTATCTCTTCTACTGCTATCACATATGAAGGATCTGATTTGTATTGCCTCATCATCTATACATAAAATACATCATGGACTTATTGTAGCTCAATGGGTTAATGCCAATCTAGATGCCAAGGATCCCATGCATTCTGTTATCTCATAGGTCCCAATGAACTTGGGATTGAGTTTCCCCTTTTTACCAAATCTTAGCATCTTTTTCAACGGTGACAGTTTCTAAAATACTCGATCATCGACTTTATACTCAATGTCTTTTCATTTCAAATTAGCATACGACTTATGTTTGTCTGAGGTGACTTTCAATCTATCTCTTATAATTTTAAACTTCTCCTTTGAGTCTCTGATCAAGTTAGATCCCACAATCTTACTTTCCCTCACTTCACTCCACCAAAGGGGAGTTCTGCACCTTCTCCTATATAATGCCCCATAGGGTGCCATTTCTAAGTTGCTTAGTGGCTATTGTTGTATGCAAATTCAGACAACGATAGGTATTAATCCTAATTGCCTCTAAACTCTATTGCATAACAACACAACATATCTTCTAACACTTGTATCTCTCATTTTAACTATCCATCTAATTGAGGATGAAATGCTGTGCTATATGCCAATCGAGTGCACAACAATTTCTATAACTTCTTCCAAAATCTGGAGGTAAACCTCAGGTCTCAATCTAAAATGATGGCTACTAGTACTCTATGTAATTGTACAATCTAATTAATGTATAGTCGAGCTAGCTTTTCTAAGGAATAATCCATTATCACTGGGATAAAGTAAGCTGTCTTTGTCAATATGTCAACTATCACCCATACAACATCACATCTACTTTTAGTCAGTGGTAACCCCATTACAAAATCCATGGTGATCTTTTCCCATTTCCATTTTAGAATTACTATAAAGTGCAATAATTCAGAAGGAACTTGCTAGTCAACTTTCACCTGTTGACAAGTTAAACATTAGGCTACATATTTAGCTACCTCTCACTTCATTCCTAGCCACTAATAGTGGGGTTTCATATCAAGATACATCTTCATGCTTCTTGGGTGCATGGAATATGGAGCTTCATGAGCTTCCTTCAATATCTAAATTCTTAATCCATTCACTTCTACTACACATAGCCTATTTTGATAGAAGAAGCTTCCATCATCACCCAATTCAAATCCTATAGTCTTCTTCTCTTTAACATTTCTCATGATTTGCATGATTTGCTCATTTCTTAATTAGGCCTCCTTTATCTACTACCTGAAGTTAAGTTTAATCTGTATTTTAGCCAAAATAGCATCTTCTATTGTGTGCTCCACTCTCGCATGCATAAACTTCTAGGTGGCAATGAGCTTCCTACTTAAAGCATCTATCACAACGTTCACCTTTCTTGGATGGTTGTCAATCAAGCAATCATAATCCTTGATTAACTCTATCCATCGCTGTTATCTAAGGTTCAACTCTTTCTATGTGGGCATATACTTCAAGCTTTTTTTGGTCGATGTAGGTGTAACATCTTTCTCCATACAGGTAATGTCTCCACACCTTCAACGTAAATATATAACAGCTAATTCTAGATCATATGTGGGATAATTCTTTTCATGAGGCTTTAATTGTTTGGAGGCATATGTAATCACCTTCCTTCTTACATCAATACATAACCAAGTCTATTATATGAGGCATCACTATATATCATAAACTCATTTCTTTGCTCAGGTTGAGTAAGAATGGGAGCCTCTATCAATATCCATTTCAATCTATCAAAATTGGCTTGACACTTATCATCTCATTCAAACTTTAAATCTTTTCTTATCAGTCATGTCAATGGAGCTACAATCATTGAAAAACCCTTCATAAATCTCTGATAATATCCTACTAATCCTAGAAAGCTCTAAATCTTTATCACATTCCTAGGAGGATTATATTCCAATACAGCCTTAACCTTGCTCAAGTCCACTCTAATGCCCTCAGTTGAGGCAATGTAACCTAGGAAAGCTACTTTTCCCACCTAAAACTTGCACTTGCTCAACATAGAATACAACTACCTCTCCCTTAAGGTCTATAACACAATCCTAAGGTGCTGCTTATATTCCTCCTGAGTTTTGGAATACACTAAGATATCATCTATGAACACTATAACAAATTGATGTAAATAAGGCTTGAAAATCTAGTTAATAAGATCCATAAAGGCTACCGGGCCATTAGTGAGCTCAAATGGCATCATTAGGAACTTATAATGCCCGTATCGAGTCTTAAAGGTAGTGTTAGAGATGTCACTCTCCTTAATCGACAATTCGTGATATCCTGACTACAAATTTATCTTGGAAAAGATACTAGCACCTCATAACTGATCAAAGAGATCATCAATCCTAGGCAACAGATATTTATTCTTGATTGTTACTTTATTCAATTGCCTATAATCGATACACAATCGAAGCGATCTATCTTTCTTTTTTACAAATTGTATAGGTGCTCCATAGGGTGAAACACTCGGCTGAATGAAGCCTTTATCCAATAGTTCCTACAATTGCACCTTTAATTCCTTTAACTCTACTAGTGCCATCTTATATGGTGTAGTGGACACTGGGTTTATGCTAGGATATACCACAATCTTAAAGTCCAACTCCTAATATGGAGGTAACCTTGGTAACTCTTCTAGGAACACATTAGGGAATTCAGACACTATTAATATCTAATCAAGGATAGGTGTTACGGTGCTAGTATCCACTATAAAAGCTAAGAATGCTTCACATCCCTTTCGAATGAGTCACTTTGCTATAAAAGTTGAAATGATATTGGATAAAGAGTTTTTTTTCCTATAATTGTCACCTCTTATCCATCTGACGTCTACAAGATCAATCTTTTTCTCTCACAATCAATCATCGCTTTATGTTTTGATAGCTAGTCCATACCCAGTATGTTGTCAAACTTATAAAAAGGGAAGTTCAATTGGATCTATTAGAAAAGTCTGATCGTGGATTATCAAAGGATAGTGGCTATAAATTGTGTTCACTATCACACTCTGCCCAATTGGGTTACTCACTTGGATGTCTAAGTCTATAAACTCTGGCTTTAGTCTCCTATCTCATGCTTGTGTGGTGCAAATGTAGGAATGTATGGAACCAGGATCAATTAATGCTAACACAAGCATATCAAATAAAAAGAAGGTACTAGCAATGACGACTGGTGTTTCAGCTTCTTCCCGAGCACAGATAGCATACTACCATGCCAAAACTCTAGTTTTCAATCTTATCCCCTAGCTAGTACTCAGTTGCTCCTATCTCTACTATCTCGATCCTCTACTAATTGCTAATGCTTAAGTCTATGCAACCTCTAATTGCCTCTGAGGGCAATCCCATTAGAAGTGGCCTTTAGCTCCATATATGAAGCATTCTCTTCTTCTGTACTGCCAGTATTGCTCCTAGTGTCTCCTTTAGGAACTCCCACATGTTGAAGGTACACTTCTGGCTATGGACACTTGAGCACTCAAGGACTATTGTGATGGTTAAGGCTTAGGAGGAAAAGCCTAACCAAACCTCTAAGGGGTAGCCCATATCTGGGACTGTTGTCCTGACTATCTCTGAGATTGCTAACCCCACTAGAACTCCCTCTGCCTCTTATCCCCTCCTAGAGCTAAACTTATCTATAGTAAAGGGTCTTTTCCTCTGAAATAGCTCCCTTTTACTCTTATAGCTTATCCTCCATATCATATGCTATTGCTATCAATTATAAGAAGTCTCTACTCTTTATGGTAGTAATCTGTATCCTCAGCTCCACATTGAGGCCCTTTTTGAACCTCTTGTACTTTTCTTCATCAGTGGGTATAAGCTCTTTAGCATACCTGCTCAAGCGAGCAAAGTCCTTCTCATATTTGGACACTAATCTTTGCCCCTATTTTAAGTCTAGGAATTCCTACCTCTTCTTGTCCTTGTAAGACTCTGGAATGTATCTCTTATAAAACATCTTCAAAAAGTACTCCCATGTAATCTTCACTATTGCTTTCCTCTTTTTATTGTGTCCCATAAGTTGAAAGCTTCTTCTTACAGAAGAGAAGTAGAACATTTCAAACACTCCTCCTTTGTGACCTCCAACTGCTATAAGATTCTCATGGTCCGTTCTAGCCAATATTCTATCGTCATAGTATCATTCTCCCTCGAACCTAAGAAATCCATTGCTCTCATCTTCTTTACCCTTTGAAAGTAAGTTTTTAACAATTTTGGGGGAGCTAGAGTGAGTGGTGGTTATGGTGCAGTAGTATGTCTCAACAACTCTACAATATGATGAAATAGGGCTAGAAAAGCCTGAGTCTAAGGTCGTGGCTAAGATTGTGGCTAGTGAGCAACATCACTTGGCTCTAGTGTGGCTGCACTTACCTCTTAACCATGGATAGTGGTAAGAGCATGGCTAGCCACTTCTTCCCCTCAATCTAGTGAGTTCTATTCACTCATCGTATCACTGTATAGAAAAGCTTATCAACTTCATGCAGTGTAACTTTGACCCATATATAGAACCTAAACCTATACACTCAAGTATAGTATGCTTAGGAATGCCTAAACTTACTCTGATTCCACTAAATGTAACACCCCCTACCTATTCCGAAAGGAAATAGATGAAGGGTGCCACTTCCCGTAGTTCACCCATCCTTAAATTTCCCTAGGGTTCATTCATTTAACATTTATGAAACTTTGACCTATAAGGGTGTAAATTGATTGACTAATCTATATAACTATAAATCCTTGTATTACTGCCTATTTTAGTCTAATAAAACTCTAGTTTAGGTTTATTATCCATTTAACAGAAAATTAGGCAGCATAATGGCTACTCGAGTAAAAAACTAAAAATTTTTCTTGCACAAAAAGCACTTCTATAACATTTCAATCTCAAACCTCCACTCCTGGACCCTTCTAGTCCCCTAATCCATTATCAGTACTCGACACATAATAAGCATAAGGTCTCAGACCCATAGTGCTTAAACTGAAACATATACATGCTTATACATATATCCATAAATAGTCGGGTTTCTACAGACATGCATTTTAATTATATAAATGTTCATAACGTACATACACCACCTAGTTTTAGACCCAATATATACATGAGTGTGTTGCTACAACATAATAAAAAGAGTATAAAATGTATACCAAAAAGGAGACTCAGTAATAGTTACACTACACTGATGAAGCTAGACTGCTACTTTGTCTATAGCATCTAAATCAGAACACTGATATGTTGACTATATAATCAGTGGTTAAATTGACACAATAAAGGTATTTCATGAATGCAAGCATATGTATAAATTCATATATACACATGTAGAACCATTATAATCATGTATATGCAGGTTTATTATATTAAATATTAGTTGCTTTATCTTAGGCTACCTTGTTATGTAAGCAATTAATTATAGCCAATTAACCAGTTTAGTTTTTCAAATACATGCAATATCTCAATTTCTATTATTTATATTCAAATAATATTTTCATTAGTATGTTAATGTTGTTTAAGCCCACAATAGATAGACTACAATTTAAGACAATAGATTGCAAGATCTATCTTATGCAGTGGCCAATATTTTGGGCCTTAATAGCTGCACCGACCTAGTCAGATAGTAGGGATCAGTCTATAGACCTCCTAATACCAGATTGGTAGATAGTAGGGATTAGTACACAGATCTCCCAATATCTACAAGTGGTATAGTAGGGATCAACCCCGTGGGACTTCCTAATACTCCAAGTTAACATCTCCAAAGAAACATAGGTGGATAGCAGGGATTAGGTATATAGGATCTCCTAATATCTATAATAAGCCAATGGGTAGCAAGGATCAGCCTAGGTGGACCTCCTAATACCCGAGTGTGTAGGGTTCAACCTTAGAACCTTAGTGGCTGCACCCGTTATCACATCTAACAACAGTGGCCCCAAAAGGACTAACCTGTCTAGTAGCTACTAATTCCCTAGTTGACTGGTTAACCTATCCAGTGGGTGTCTAACTGATGGGTCAATGCACTATTCATTATTTGATTATCTTATTAATAATCACCTTTCACTTTAATTCATGCACTTAATAACATCTATTTTCATTTTATATGCAATGATACATAAATTTCCACTTTATGTCATTGGTTACAATAAGGTTACTATTCAATTGGTCATTTTCTAACATTGTGCCTTCTTTAGCACTACGCATACCAATCCAAAATCCATTATTTCTATATTCATTTCCTCTTATAATCCTTATTACATCATTTCTCATTCTCATGCTAACAAATTAGACATAAATTAACACAATTTTTACCTATCATTATTTATGTACACATTACACATCTATTTAGGTCACTATTTTCCAAACTAACATTCCATACATCTTGTTATTGTTATTCACATTCTTAGTACAATTTTTACATATCATTTACATGTCAATGTCAAGCCTATCATGCCATACATATGAATATACATGCCATGCCATTTATGTACACCATTCGACCACACTTAGTACACACACCTACACTAGGTTTCTATCAATCAATTCATACATACAATATTATTTTTACCCCATTAACACAATCATGCCATTCATTTACATCAATTATATACCTAATACTAAGAAATGGAATTTACATACACATGTGCACACACACATTCATGCATAACCATATGACATATATAGATTGGGTTAATTCCACATACCTAGGGTGTGAAAACACCCTTTTCTCCACCACCTGAATTCCTTGAATGGTGTTCTCTTTCAACACCGTCTCTTTAACCTAAACATAAAGAATTTTACTTTAGATAAATTCTTAAAAATCCTACATAACTCTAAATTAAAATCTAAAACCATAAGATTTCTTAGAATACCTTAAACTACCTAAAACAAAAATTAAAATTGAAATAAAAACACTTACACCAAAAATGGACACTATTCACCAAGTCATAATTCCTCCTTTCTTAGCCTTTTTTTCTAATTTCTATCAGTAGAATTAGCTTCAAGAGGCTATGGAGGTTAAGAACTATGTATCAAGTGTGGAAATTGGTAGTGAGAGGAGAGAGAGAAGGCTAAAATGGCATTGGATTTTGGGGTTAATTTGGGGGATAAGATGATGGCTTATATATTTGACACTCGCATGTGTGGACCCATTTATATGGGTGGGTGGATGGCTCAGTTCACAACACCTGGTGATCCAACGATCCGTTTTCTCTCGATTTTCTTTTAAACTTCAAAAATTCATAGAAATTCCTTTAAACCTCTAAAGATACTCATTTCAATTTAAAAAATCCTCGATTAGTGCCATTAAGACCCTCGTAAAATTTCAAGTCCAAATTCCACTGTCAACTTTAGGTCACTATTCACCTGCTAGAATAAAATATTCAAAATAAATATCAGACAACCTTAGAAAATTGAAATTCCTTCCCAATTATGTAGATTGGAATTTTTTTATTCAATGTATGGTATTTTCGGGTCCGTCTAGATATATCTCAAGGCTATCTCAACAAAACCTCATTTTACGTCACTATTCACTAGTTCTTGATCCAAATGATTTATTAGTTTTGCTAAATGTTTAAATTCTTTCATTTTCTCTATTTTCTAGCCCCTTAAAGTTTTATGACCAATATGCCCCTTTTTGGCCTTATGAAAGTGCCTCAATCCACTAAGAATACTACTCATACCATGGAGGAACTGTTCATGAAGCTTATACCTATAGGCATTACAAAACAACCATCATTCTTGACTGCATAATTGGAAGTCTTCCCTTCTTAGATCAAACTTAACACACTCATAAGTCGATGATCATCCTTTTGGGTGTCTTTCACTTGCTGAAGTAAGCTAAGTGTAATGCCTGTGTTTTGAGACTTCATAAATAGTGCCACAGGGTCCGAAAAGTGAAACTGGGGTACCGGTTCACTTGCACAAGGACCCAAGTAGTGACACGGGTCATGAAACTTTGAGGGGCCCTAATTTAATGAAATGGATAATATTTAAAAAGTTAATAGAACCAATAATTCATTTCGGACTAAGAGCTACCTATCGAGGCAATAAAAATTTTTCGGGCCGGGACTAACCCAGGATATACCTGGATGAACCCAAAAATAATAGACCCTAAAGCTTAAAAATTACACTGAGTCCAATAGTGAAAGAATTTATGAAATCGGAGGTCATTTGCAAATTCTTATAATTTTTTAAGCAGTCTGAAAACTTCCTTATCAGTAGAATTTAGCCACAAAAATTTATAGGGAGGTAGAAGGGATTAAAATAGGAATTTTAAAATAAACGGTGATATTTTTTAAGGTCTGAGTGAATTTCTTTAAATTTTTGAAGTTTGCTAAAAAATTGAGATGGTTCAAGAAGTTTTAGGATAGCTTTGACTTGTCAAGATAGGGCCCACAACTTGCCACATTCCTTAGCACACTTTCCAAGTGGCATGGGAAGTATGACAACTGGATTTCCACTTAAAAGAATACAACCCTTTTTCCCCTTTTGCCCAGAATTGCCGACGCCTACCTTCCCTTTCTTAGGCCATAAGTTTCTCCTTCGGCAACCAAATGGAATGATTCTAGTCTCTAAAAATTCCTCTAGTTGTTAGGCACCATGAGGAATAAGAATTAGGCCAAAAGCAGCTATGATTTAGGAGATAAAAATCAAATAAGAGGACTTGTTCATAACAGTCTAGAACTATGACCCAAAGGTGAGTTCATGGCTAGTTCTCCCTCATTTCTTGGGTTTTTTGGGTGATATTTTATGCTAAACCATAGCTAACATCTAGATGGTGATGTGTGTGAGGTGGTGGTGGCATAAGGATGGCATTTGGTGGCTCACAGAAGAGGAACAAGATCACCATGTTGGCTAGTAGCATAGGATTAGATGGGAATGACACCTTCAAAGTGATATGTAAGTGGACTTTTAGCCTTTTCTTTATGTGTTTGGGTGCCTAGGCTAGTGAATATTGACTTAGGAGGGTTGGAATGATGTATTTAAAGTTGAATTCTTCCTTGGTGATATTGGTTCCTTTAAGTATTTAGTGGAATTGAGCATATTATTCTTAGTGTTAGCTTATTTGGCCTCACAAAGCTTGCTAGAATTTGCTACTTATAGTTGTTTAAGTGAATAAATTGCTGACTAAGATGAGTTTAAAATGTGCTTAGCATGCTAGGATATGAACTAAGTAAATTTGGGTAAGGAAATCACCATGATTGTGTTTTAAGAAATGTTGCTTTATGCCTTAGCTAATTTTGCTTAGATTGAGATGTCTATAACCATAATTGAGTCTATGGCATGGAAATATGCTTGAATGTTGTGATTTTATGGAAAAGAATAGGAATTAAGTCTATTTTCCCTAAGTACCCAAGAGCATTAGGCATGGTATATTGATATGAAGTTTAAAGCTATTAAGTACTAATAAAGTCCATTACTTTAGCTTGATTATTGGCATGAAATGGCTATGGAATTAGCAAAGTATGTGACTTATTAATATAGCAATACGCACCATAGAAATGTGCCTTGAATTGGCTAGAAAGTTTTGAGCTAAAACGTGTATTTAAAACTTAAAATACTGACTTAAAAAGTGGCTAAAATGAGCTATTAAATTGAACCTTAATTATGCTTTTGAGAGGCTAGAATTGAATTATATTTTGGCCATGGAATTGGCCCAGTTCTAATTGGCTTTAGGGCCTATATTTTAGCCATAAAATTTGGCCTAATTAGAGATGGCATTTGTGCCTAGATTCTTGCCATAGACTTGGCCTAGCTATAGTTGGCCTTATGCCTAGAAAATTATTTAAAAGAACTTTTACACTGCAGAAAATGAGAGAATCAAATTCTGTATATTCCATTCAATAATACAAGTATTTATACAATTACATAGGCTATAAATAAAGGAAATAAATCAATTAACATATTCCTAGAAATTTGCCCCTAGATATTAGCCCTAGATAATCTCCTAAGATTATGTTCTAAGTTAGGAAAGGTCAACTATACAGCTCATCCAATCTGTAATAGCTCATGCATTCTGTAATAGCTCATGCATTCTGTAACATGCCCCCTCAAGTTGGAGCATAGATATTAATCATGCCCAGCTTGTTACAAAGATACTTAACCCGGTTTCCATTCAAGGCCTTCGTAAAAATATCTCCCAATTGCTCTCCAGTCTTCACATATCCGGTCGATATCAACTTCTCTTGAAGCTATTCTCGAACACCAGGCCAGTCGATCTCGATATGCTTAGTTCTTTCATGGTACACTGGGTTTGAAGCAATGTGAAGAGCAGCTTGGTTATCACACCAAAGTTTCGCTGGTAAAGGAGGCTTGAGGTTAATTTCTTCTAACAAATGGCAAATCCACATA
>CANXYI011533878.1:0-12641 GCA_948208565.1 Hura crepitans
TACTTTTCTATCTAGTGACATTTTTGGTTCAGGTATTAATCAACTAGAAAGTTATAGGTCATTTTAACCACTTTTGAGGTCAATTTCTAGGACTATTTTAAGTCTAAATTTAACTCAGTTTTCATTGTTCTTTTAAGTACATTTCTAGGCATAAAGCCAACTATAACTAGGCCACTTTCTAGGCCAATTATTGGGCACAATAGCCAAATATGCAAAGGTCTCAAATCTAGCCACTTAAGGCATAAACAATAGTGTATTTACATTACACACTTCAAGCCACTTTTAGGTACTTATTTCTAGCCTCAGCTACATATTTTAGTCCAAATTCTTTTTAGCCATTTCAAGGCACATTTTCAAAGTGTATATTATGATATCAATATGTCATATACTTAGTTAATTCTATAGTTATTGCATGCCAATTTTTAAGCCATAATAATGTATTTAACTAACACTTTAATAGCCTTAACTTTCATGCCAACATGCCATGATTAATCTCTCAGGTACTTTGGATAAAATGGAATAAATTTCATTCCTTTCCATATGATATCAATATTTATTCATATCAACATGCCATGATCACAAATATACTTATAAACATTTCATTCTAAGCCAATGTTGCTAAGGTACAAAGCAACATTCCTAAAAACCACTCATGATAGGTCATGGCCATAAGAAAAAATGCACACTATTTCAATACTTTACCACATGATAGAAATATTCATCCACACATATATGTCGTAAACACCATTATACTCACATAAACCCATTTTCAAGCCATTTCCCATATGTTATCAATCATCACACATAAAAATCCATTAAAAGCAACTATCAGGTTCAAACATGGATGGCACATTTCATCATGGTTTCTAACCCCAATTGCCATAGTCATGATTCCAACATACCAAGAAGTTCTGAATTCACATTCTAGGCATTGTATAAGCAAATTAAACACCCATATCCATCAAAATTAGCAAGGAAATAAAAGCTACATTTTTAAGTTCTTTGAATTACATCTCCTTAAATCACTAAGTTTCCACTTACTTAACATTACCAAAGAGGAAAATCACTCCTAACTCAACCTTCCAGCCACCACAAATCAGTATTCAATATCTTAGACACCTTAACACATAATGAGAAGGCTTGAAGTTCACTTGTGATGGAGTCCTTTGGATCTTCAAAATCTGCACACTAGCCAGCAAGCAGCGGTGGCTTCTCCCTTTCTTTGTAGGCCTCTAAATGCCATCCTTAAGCCACAACAACCTCACACACATCACCACCCAGATGTTAGCCATGGTCAACATAAAAAATTAGCCAAAAATCCCACGAAAAGGAAGAGAAACAACCATGGACTCACCTTTTGGTCATAGTTCTAACCTATCTAAACTAATCAAGTTTTATGAATTTTATCTCTTAAATGACAACTCCTTTCTACCTGATTCTTATTCCTCTTAGCACACAAAATAATTTTTAGCAATTGGAATCTCTCCATTTGGTGGCCAGAGGAGAAAGTTATGGCCTTTCTTCCCTTCCTGTGGCATCGACTTCAATGTCTGTAAAAGGGAAGAATGCCTTTCTTTAATCTAAGTGGATTTCCACTTGTTAAATGGTATTTACCACTTGGAAAGTTTACTTAGCTAGTTGGCTTGTTGTGGGCCCCATCTTAACATGTTAAAGTTATCTCAAAACTTCTCGAACTATCTCAATTTTTGTGACAAACTTAAAAAATTCATAGTAATTCACTCAAACCTCAAAAAATTACATCGTTTATTCTAAAGTTCTTATTTTAATCCCATCTACTTGTTCATAAATTTTTTTGGCCAAATTCCATCGATAGGGAAGTTTTTAGACTACCTCAAGTTGCGTCCCAACCTCAAAAATTACAAGAATTTGCAAATGACATTCGATTCCAAAAATTCTTTCACCATTGGACTCAGTGTAATTTTTGAGCTTTAGGGTCCACTATTTTTGGGTCCATCTAAGCACATTCCGAGTCAATCCTGACCTAAAAAATTTTTATTACCCCAAGGGGTAGCTTTTATGTCGAAAATGAATTATTGGTTCTACTAAATTTTTAAATTTTCCTCTTTTCATCAAATTAAGGCCCTTTAAAGTTTCATGAGTAATGTCACTGCCTCGGTCCACATGCAAGTGTCCCCGCACCCTAGGTGCACTTCTCAGACCCTATGGCACTATTCACAAAGCCTTAGATCATGAGTGTTACACTTCTATTATGGGAAATCTAGGCATTAGAGGTGTAACTGCATGGCCTACTTAGAGTTTTATGAGAAGGAAAAGCAAAGAGTTGCTTTAACTTTTGGTATTAATGTGATTGAAATTAATACTAGTGCTGCCATTGATAACCAAACATGGGTATTAGATACTAAATGTGGTTCTTACTTAGTTTCTTCTATGTAGGGACTAAGGAGCAGTAAGAAAGTAGAAAAGGGAGATGTGGACCTACATGTAGCAAATGGAGAAAGAGTTGTTGTATTAGCTATAGGATCATATCATCATATTTCACCTTCTACACTTGTATTAGTTTTAGACAATTGCTATTATGTTCCTTCTTTATCTAGAAACATTATTTCAATTTCTTGTCTTGTTGAACAAGGTTTTGATAATACGAATAAGGGTTATTCTATTTACTTGGATAACGTGTTTTATTGTTCAGGTACAATTATAATGGAATTTATGCTTTGGATAAAGATAAAAAAAGTACATAACATTAGTTCTAAGAGATATAAGAGAGATAACCTAATGCCATCTTATCAATGGCATTGTTGCCTTGGCCATATAAATGAGAAATGCATAATTAAGTTACATAAGGAAAGTAGTTTGGGATCATTTGATTATGAATCATGTAATAGATGTGATTCTTTTTTATTAAGCAAGATGACAAAATCACCTTTTTTTAGAAAGGGTGAGTGAGCAAGTGAGTTATTAGAACTCATACATATAGATGTATGTGGTACAATGACAACACATGCATGTGAAGGTTTCTTATACTTCATTACCTTTATTGATGATCAATCATGATATTGGTATTTATACTTGATGAAATACAATTCTGAAGCTTTTGAAAAGTTCAAAGAATTTAGAAATGAGGTTGAGAAACAACATAGCAAGAGTATTAAAATTCTTCAACCTAATCGAGGGGGTGAATACTTAAGTAAAGAATTCTAAGGTTATCTAAGAGATAATGGTATATTATCTTAATAGACTTCTCCATATACACCTCAACATAATGGTGTGTCTAAAAGGCAAAATAAAACTTTATTAGATATGGTTCAATCGATGATGAGACTTATAGACTTACCTAAGTCCTTTTGGGGTATATGCACTAGAAACTACTATTTATATTTTGAGTAAAGTTCCATCAAAGTCAGTTGATGTTACACCATATGAGAAATGGTATAACAAGAAATCTATTCTTTCATACATCAAGGTATGAGGATGCCCTACATTTGTGAAGAGAGTAATGTTAGATAAGCTTGAGGCTAAGTTTGACAAATGTTTATTTGTGAGGTATCCAAAGGAAACTTTGGGGTACTACTTTTACCATCCTTTTGGAATAAAAAGTGTCTGTTTCAAAGCATGTAGTCTTTTTAGAGAAAGAGTTTCTCATGAAAGATAGAGGAAGTAAAATTGAGCTTGATTAAGTTCAAGATTCATAAATTGAAGTAGATCAACTGATTAATCCCAATTCTATTACTCATAGTGTTAAGGTAATTAAAAAACCTATCAAACACATGTTTCTAGATAATTTACTAGGGTTAGGACTATTCTAGAGAGATATGGATTTCTCATGGACTAGGATAAAGGAAGTGATTGTAGTAGAAAACCATTATCCTACTAGTTATGAGGAGGTTCTAAAGAGTTTAGAATCAGACTCATGGCTTAAGGCCATAAAATCTAAAACAAATTTATGTATGATAACTAGGTATGGACCTTAGTTGATCTACCTAAAGGGATAAAACCCATTGGGTGTAAATAGGTCTTAAAAAGATGACTGACATGAAAGGTTATGTGATTAGCTATAAAGCTCAATTGGTAGCAAAAGGCTATCATCAAAGACGAGGAATTGACTTTGATAAAACCTTGTCTCCAGTTGTAATTCTTAAATCCATTTAAATTATGCTTGCCATTATTGCTCATCATGATTATGAGATCTAGAAAATAGATGTAAAGATAGCTTTCTTTAATGGAAAATTATCATATGAAGAGTATATGACACAACCTAAAGGTTATACATCAAAAAATGGCAATCAGGTCTGCAAGATTGAAAGATTTATTTATAAATTAAAGTAAGCATCTAGGAGCTAGAACATCCATTTTGATAAGACAATCAAAGAGTTTGGTTTCTCACAAAATATGGATGAACCATGTGTTTATAAGAAGGTCAGTGGAAGTGCAATAGTTTTCCTTATGTTGTTTGTAGAAGACATACTACTAATCGAAAATGATGTCTCTATCCTTCAGTCAGCCAAGAATTGGCTAAGTAAACAATTCTCTATGAAAGACCTTAGAAAAGCAACCTACCTTTTAGGGATCAGGATCTATAGAGATAGATTTAGAAGGTTGCTTGGTCTTTCATAGTCAACGTACATAGATAAGATGCAAAAGAGGTTTAGCATAGATCTCTCTAAGAAAGGTTATATTCTTATGTTTCATGGAAAACACATTTCTAAATCTATATCTCCAAAGACATAAGAGGAGAGAGAGTGTATTAGTAAGATCCCATATGTTTCAGCTATAGGATCTCTTATGTATGTAATGTTATGTATAAGACCCAATGTAGCATTTACTTTGAGTGTCATAAGCAAATTCCAATCTATTTATAAAGAGGAACATCAGATGGGTGTGAAGAATATCCTTAAGTACTTTAAAAAGACTAAGGATCTATTATTGATTTATGGAGAAGGAGATTTATAAGTTATTTGGTATACTAATGCCAGCTTATAATCTGATAAGGATGTTTGTAAATCTCAATCCAAATATGTATATATTATGTGTCAAGGAGCAGTTGTTTGAAAGAGTTCTAAATAGGATACGACTGCAGATTCTACCACTGAAGCCGAATATGTAGTAGCTTTTGATATAGCTGAGGAAGCTATTTAAGATATCATTAAAAGATAAATTAAGAAGAAGAAATTAGCAAATGGTCTTAGGGCCCACTTGTAAATGAAATATGCAAAAAATCAAGATTTTGGAAAATCAAGGTTTTTAGACTTGGGCCTTATTGAGTCCAAACTTTCAATTGTTCTTACATCTAATTTTTACGGGCTTTTAAAATATCTAAAAGGAATTAAATTAAAGTAATTATTAATATAAATTAAGGCCTAGGAGTGCCACATAGGATTAATGAAAGTGGGGCCAAAGCAGATTGCACATAAGCTTATTAAAAGGCTTATGTGCATTGGACAGAAAGAGGCCCAATTGATGGGTCCATTCTAGCCCAAATTAAGCCATATTTTATGTGTTAAAATCTAACCTAAATAGGGTTTATTTATGACATAAATAAACCTTATTACAGTAGCCACCATAAGGAGACCTTCTGCAAAAGAATTTTTGCATAAAATAATTAAAACACACATTTTCTTCTTTTTCCTTCATTCGTTTGTAATTTCTACTAGCATATGGAATTACAAGTTGAACTATAACACCCTCTACCCAATTCCTAAAGGAACTTGACTAAAGATGCTACTTTTCAAAGGTCACCTATCATGATTCTACTCTAAGTGCCATTCATTTAACACTTATGGTTTTATCAGTCCTGAGTCTATGCTCTTATTTTTTCCATATCCTGACATTATGTTACTCTTATGACATCTATGAAAGACTTTTAAAACAATTTAATTAGACATAATTACAATTTACAAAAAATTAGGTAGTATAACAGCTACCCAAGTGATAAACTAAAAATTTTAATCGGCAAAAACACACTCCTATAATCAGCATAATCAACTTGTCCACTCCTGGACCCATCTAGTCCTCTAATAACTCAGTCATCTCAATAATAATAAATAACATAGGGTCTTAAACCCATATCATTCCTTAAGTAATCATACAGGCATATATTTATATAGACAGTCATTTAGCAGTTCACAATTTTATAATTTACAGACCATTATGTATATATACTAAGAGTATGTTTAAACATGACATGATCTTGAGCCCCATACCCTCTATACATAAATGCATTATTTCTACACATATACAAGTAAGCAAAAATATACCTTGAGTTGGCTGGTCTGCTACACTATGCACATCAAGGCTAAATAGCTCCCTTACTATTTACAACATGTGCATCATAACACTAATACACTAAGTATAAACTCAATGGTGAATTTAATGTAATTAATGTATGTCACACACATAATCATGCAATATTCACTCATTTGGTCTATGATGCCCGTAAGTTAAGGCTTCGTGAACAGTACCCCCGAGGCTCGAAAAAGGTGCCTGAAGTGTCGGATCACCTCTACGATGGCCAACAAGTGGCATACTGGCCATGAAACTTTGACATGCCATAAAATGTTGAAAAAGACTTAATTTAAAAATTTAACAGAACCAAAAAATTATTTTAGGCCAAAATCTAATGAGCCATAAGCTCAAATGGACTTAGGTCGAGAATGACTCGGGAGGTGCTCAGACACACCTGAAAATACCACACCATTAAGGTTAAAATTTCCATTGAGACCATTAGTGAAGGAATTTTAATTTTTTGAGGTTGTTTAGTAATTTTTAGAATTTTTAATAATTTCAAGATTTTCTAATTAATTAGTTAACTAACTTGCTGCTAGAATTTCATTATGAAATTATACAAGCCTATACATGAGCCAATTCAAGGATTTTTAGAACAAATGTGATAATTTTTTGAGGCCTGGGTATTTTTAAAATTTCTCAAGAAAAATTGAGATTTTTGGGGCACTCGGGTGACACGTGTCACCACTCGAGCCACCCTAGCCCCATTATAAATTGTGGATGCTAAGTAGGAGGGCCACCAAGTGACACCTCACCTTTCACCTCACTTTTCTCCCTTACTTTCTTCCCTAAGTTGGCCAATGCTATCTCCCTCTTAAATCCTCTATTTTTAATTCAAGTCAAGATTTATTCCCACTAGTAATTCCACCAAAAATTATATTAATTAGGTAGAAATTAATCTTTAAAGGCTTGGGACACCATAGGTAATCATAGAAGCTAAGAAAATCACCAAAGGCCTAGTGTACATAAAGGCTAGCAAGAATTTCAAAACTTGGTGTAAGCGTGTTATTTCATTTTTTTTTATTTTATTTCTAGGTGGATTTCATCATTCTAAGACTACCTATGCTTTTTGATTTTCAATTTAAGTCTTATGGATTTTTCATTAATTTTCTAAGCTAGATGGGTGTGTATGTACGCTATTAAGGGAATGATGTTCAACCAAGGGATTAGCTATTCTAAAGTGTGGGAGAAGCCTTAAAGTGTGCATAGGTATGTGAATTTAATTGAATAAAAGCATGCCATGTTGTCTTTTTTGTACATGCTTATGGAAGTTCTAATTTGAGCATGTATTGTGTGGGAATTATTGACATAAGCCCAATTTGATGTTGGTTATATACAAATTTGATTGTTTGTATGTTAAAGTGGTGAAGAAAATAGGTGTAAGGCTATAATCTCATTTTGGTCGAGAGCTATGGCTTGTGGTCACGGCATAGGGATGGTTGATATAACATGTGCATATGGTGGATGTTATGGCATATGATATGTATGAAATGGGAATAAATAATGGGTATGTATACATGATGAGAATGTGTATGAATATGGAATGTATTAGGTATGGCAAAGAGGTTTGTTGAGGTACCTTGGCATGTAAGTAATATGTGTGGTATATATGTATGGTGTATGTAATGGGAAATAGTATGGCTAGCATAGAAATAGATGTGTATGTGGTGAATTTAATGAGAAAATGGATGTATGTGTGTTAACATGGTATGGCCAAGGCATGTGTGTGGTGTGTCATGGCATGGTATATTATATTTACATGTGTGTGCATGCTAGAATTATGGTATATGACATATATATATGATGAGATATAAAAAATACATGTGTATGATTATTGGCAAGCGATGGCTGAGAGGTATGTATGGCATGGTAGGTATGGTAAGTATGGTATCTCATGATTTGTGATGTGCATAAGTGGCATGACATAATGAACATGTGATGTATAACACATAATGGCATGATATAGTGGCCAGTGATAATGGCATATGGCCTATAACAGTGTATTAAAAATGGAAAGTGGCTCGTAACTATCTCGTAAAGTGTACATATGAGAATGGCACATAATTAGGGTTTATAATGGACTTAAAAATGGACTTGGAAGGTGACATAAAATGAGAAAAAATGGACTTGTAAATGCCTAACTAAAAAAACCTAAAACTATATTTCATAAATGACCTATAGTTGTTCGATAGGAATAATTATAGACCTGTAACTGTCCGAATAAAATTTGACTATGGAAAAAAAATAATAATTATATGTCAATCAATTGACAATAATTTAAGATGATGATCAGTAAGAAAATAAATGCAAATTAAAGATACTTAATTTATTAATTAGACACCTACTAGATGGGATGATCGGTTAACTAGGTATTTACAGCTACTAGATAATTGCCTATTTATCAGACTAGGTTGATACAGTGGTCGAGGCCCATAAGGTGGGCACTACACTATGTTATGATGATGATATTTATCTGTCTATCATATTAGGCTTGTGAAATGGTTAGGGTACACAAGATAGGCCACTACACTATGTTATTGATATTACTATTTGTTCATCAGACCATGCTAGTGCAGTGGTTGGGGTGCACAAGATAGGCCACTATACTAAGGCTAGTGTGGAGCCTGAGGTTAATAATGCAGGGCTACTACATAGTTTGAGTTCCCTTTGGACCTAATATTTGAAAGTGTAGTCTATCTAGTCGGGCCTACTTAATAAATTGAATATTTCACCTGATGACAACTAATAGTAACATTGAAATTAATGACAGTATGGGAATGGCATAAGTGTAAATAACTGAATCATGAGACTAGTCAATAAAATAATATTATTCTATAACATGGTTATTATATATCACATTCATGCATCTATGGTATATCTAATTCATATGTATGCTTGCATTGACATGTTTTATTATATTAAATTCACCATTGAGTTTCATACTCAATATACTAGTGTTCTGTTATGCAAGTAACAATAGGTAGTAGTCCAGCCTCAAGTTTTATGCATTATAGTAGTAGAGGCATTGAAGGGTATAAAACTATGTACTTTTAATGTTTTTAGTAGGCACTCATGTAAATATTATAGGTTATGAGTCCATCTAGGTTAGAAGTTGTTAGTGTCTGGTGAAATTGGTGATGTATAAACAGGGCCTTTTATCCAAATATTTAATTTCTATTAAATTCTAATTTTTTTGGGCTTAAGGCCTTAAGTGAAGTTTAAATGGTTTATTGATGATATAATTGATGATAATTGTAATGCTAATAAGTTGATGCTCTATGAACAGTACTATTAAGGCTAAAAAGTGTTCTCAGAGTGTTAGGTCATCTTCACAAGGCTCGAGGTAGGTGTATTGGTCATGAAACTTTTGAGGGGCCATAAAATGGTGAAATTGACTTAATTTAAAAATTTAATAGAATTAATAAAAAATTTTAGGCTGTAATTTAATGGGTCGTAGGCTTAGATAGAATCATGCTGAGAATAACCTATGATATGCCCGGACAAACTTAAAAATTCCATACCCTAAGGGTTAAAAATTCTCTTAAGTCCATTGATGAAAGAATTTTTGAATTCTGAGCTTATTTGCAAATTTTCTTAATTTTAAGGTTTTACATGTAAATTAAGTAAGTTCATTAACTATCCTATCAATGGAATTTGGCTGTGAAATTTTATAAGCCTCTAAGTGGGACTTATTAAGGATTTTTAAAACAAATATGAGTATTTTTAGAGGTTTAAATGATTTTTTATAATTCACCAAAGTTTCTACAAAATTGAGCTTTTTCGAGATGTTCAGATGGCATGTTGGGCCCACTCGTGCAACCTCAGCCAGTATATAAAGCCCAAGGTGACATCTAAGTGGCCACTTGACCACATCCACTCACCTCCTCATTCTTTCTCCATCCTTCTTTGCTTTGTTGTCTGACGCCAACTTCAGCTTCTCCCTTCTATTTTCTTAGCTTCAAGCAAACTTTTCCTATGTCTATTACCACTAAAAATCCCTTAAATGTGTTACAAATTAATTTTTAAAGGTGTTAGAGGCCATAGGTGTCCCTAAATTGCAAAAAAAATTCAAGGAAGCTAAGGTGTTTATCAAAAAGGATAAAAAGGGCAACACTTGATATGTAAGTATTTCAGCCCTTTTTAATTTATTTCTTAGGAGATTTGATGATTTTAAGAATACCTATGTGATTAGAATTTGATTTGGAGGAGTGTGTGATTTTTAGTGAATTTTTGAAAGGGTATTGGTGTGAATAGAGGCTTAGGGAAAAAGTGAGGAATTAGTGACTTCTTTCAAGCTTAAAATATGGAATTCAACTCTTTGGATAGACAGTTAAATGAATTTAAGGCATTCAAAGCATGTGTGATCAATTTGCTAAGAATTAAGCTTAGAAACCTTGTATGGAATTGGAAGCACAAGTGGCTAAAGTGTGTGATTTGATGGACTATATATGTAATTAGGCTAATTGTATATGGAATGAATGCTTGGGATGGAATTTGTGTGGAAAAAATGCATGAAAGGGTAATTTTCCTTTTTGGCCAAAAGCTTTTGTGTAAGAGGGTGTGTGTGTATAGCTTGTAATGGTGTTATTGCATGATAATTAAGGTATATGACATGAAAGATACTTAGAATGTATGTATAGGTGGTGGGAATTAAGAGTTTTAGTGTGTGACTTCTTATGGCCCAAAGGTTCGTTGGTAGGTATGCTAGGTGAATGTCATCTATACTTAGCCTATGGAATGGTATTTGGCTCGCTATTAATGGCATGTGAGGTGTAGGTAAAGAGCTTGGTGAAGTAAGGCTTGAATGTGTGTGTAGGTAATGTGCTCAAGGCATTAACATAGTGTAGGTTAGCTTAGTTTGCTTGGCAAAAGCATAATGTGTGTGTGGGTATACTTGTGTGATATGTAAATGTGTATATGTGTGCTTAAATGTGATTAAAGACATGTGTGAGGCAATTTGAGGGTATTGACTAAGAGTTTTGCAAAGTAAAATGGCATGAAAATGAGGTATGGCCTAACTAGCACTTATATGTCTAATGGCATGACATTTGTGGCATGAATGTGGCATTATGTATATGGCATGATTTAGGTTGATGTGCATGCTTAGTATGGGATGATATGAATAACATAAGACACTTTTAAAGGATAGAAAAAGGTTGAAAAGTAAACTTGAAATCTGCTTAAAATGGCATGAAAATTGACTTTGAAAATGGACTTATTTTAGGCATAAAAGTGTACCTTAAAGTGACTATAGACACTAAGTTTCGGGGGGCTCCTAGGTTTAGTTTGCCTAATGATGATTAAAAGGGATAAAAATCCTAAAAATTGGATTTTTAACTCTGAACCAAAGATCTCAAAATTTTCTTTAAAAATTATCCTAAAAAAATCGAAAATAGTTGTTTGGACTTTTCAGCCCAAAACAAGCGTTCTCGCCCGTGGAATGCCTGTTTAGGCCAATAACGGCCAAAACGGCCATTTTGACCCTAAGAAAACGGCTGTTTAGGCTGTCTTCCCCAAAACGACGTTTTAGCTCGAAAAAGGGCTGTTTTGGCTATTACAGAGCCTAAAATGGCCATTTTCATCATGAAAATGCCCATTTTGTGCCTCGGGGTCTGTGTATAAAAAACAATTGGGTCATTTTTTAGCCAAAGTTGGTTAATTTATAAAGAGAGAAAGTATTCTAGAGAGAGAAACTATAGAAAATACACCAAAAAAATACAAAAACATTTTTTTACTACATTTTTTGGGATTTCTTCAAAGATTTAAGCATCGATTTTAATCCGAGTCGAGATCTTTCTGAAGGCAAATATGCTGATGTGTTAATCGAGCCATTTTTCCTCTCATTTTTATTTTTTTCTGCATTTTATCCATCTACAAGTTAGATGGGGTAAATTAATTTGTGCATATTTTTGCATTTGTGAGACTGCTTATTTTATTTAATTTCTATCTGTCTTTGTATTTTTTATTCGCACCAAAAATATTATTTTTGGTTGTTTGGGTTGATTTTATTTTTCCTTTGGCATTATCCATCTACTAGTTAGATGTGATAATTTATTTGGGGCAAAATTTATATTTTTGTAACTGTTATTTTATTTAATTTCTATCTATCTTTGTATTTTTATTCGCACCAAAAATATTATTTTTAGTTGTTTGGGCTAATTTTATTTTTCCTTTGGCATTATCCATCTACAAGTTATATGTGGTAATTTATTTGGGCCAAAATTTATATTTTTGCGACTGTCTATTTTATTTAATTTCTATCTATCTTTTTATTTTTGATTCGTATCAAAAATATTATTTTTTGTTGTTTGTACTGATTTTATTTTTCTTTTGATATTATCCATCTACTAGTTAGATGCAATGATTTATTTGTCTAA
>CANXYI011533924.1:0-13482 GCA_948208565.1 Hura crepitans
AGTGCATTTAGAACTAGATACAAGCACTATGAGTTCTTATGATACCTTTTGGTCTCAAAAATGCCCCAGTAGCCTTTATAGACTTAATGAATAGAGTATTTTAACCTTATGTAGATCAATTTGTAATAGTATTCATTAATGATACTCTAGTATACTCTAAGACTAGGGAGGATTATGAAAAATATCTCACGGTTGTGCTATAGACTTTGAGGGAGAGATAGTTATATGCCAAGCTGAGTAAATGTAACTTTTGGCTGATTGAAGTAGCTTTTCTAGGACAGTTAATGTCAATAGAAGGCATTAAAGTAGACTCAAATAAGGTTAAGGTAGTGTTAGAATGGGAACCTCTGAGGAATGCGATAGAGATATAGAGTTTCCTAGGATTAGCTAGGTATTATAGGAGGTTTATGAAGGGATTATCTTTAATTGTAGCCCTTTTGACAAGACTGATTAGGAAGAATGTGAAATTTGAGTGGGATGATGTATGTTAGGCCAATTTTGAGAAGCTAAAAAAGATGCTAATAAAAGCTTTTATCTTAATTCAACCTGAATAAGGTAAGGACTTTATAGTGTATAACGATGCCACACTTAATGGCTTAGGTTGTGTGCTGATGTAAGAAGGAAAGGTAATAGCCTATGCTTTAAGATAGTTAAAGCTATATGAGAAGAATTATCCTACTCATGACTTGGAGCTAGCTACCATTATTTTTGCCTTAAAATTTTGGAGGCACTATTTGTATAGTGAGAAATGTTGCATCTACACTAATCATAAGAGTCTAAAGTACCTTCTCACTCAAAAGGAATTGAACTTAAGGTAGAGAAGATGGCTAGAGTTGATTAAAGACTATGACTACTTAATAAATTACCATCCAGGAAAAGCTAATGTGGTAGCAGATGCGTTAAGCCAAAAATTCATTGTGACCATAAGATATATGAATGCTAAATTGTAGTATAATAAGAAGAATGTTGTATTTGTTGAGTTACAATTATACTAGACTTCAGATAGTAGATAAAGGAACCATAGGTTAAAGATGATTCAATGATACAACTAGTAAGTAAAGTTCAAGAGAGGAAGGCACTAGGATTTGATTTGAGAGAGAATGGATGTTTGTAGTATTAGGGCAGGTTATGTGTACCTTGTATAGATGACCAAAGGTTACAAATATTAAAAGACTCTCATGAAGCTTTATACTCTATACACCTTGGTAATACCAAAATGTATTTGGATTTGAAGCTCCAGTTTTAGTTATTAGGTATGAAAAAAGATGTGGCAGAGTATGTTGCTAAGTGTCTAACATGTCAGCAGGTAAAGGCTAAGCATCAGGTTCCTTCTAGATTGCTATATCCTATAGCAATACCAAAATAGAAGTGGGAAAATTTGACAAAGGATTTTGTAATTGGATTGCTTATGACTAGAGGAAAATGTGATATTGTGTTGGTGATTATTAATAGATTAACCAAGGTAGCTCACTTTATCCCTATCAGAATAGACTACTCACTAGAAAAGTTAGATAAACTATACATTAATGAGATTGTTAGACTTCATAGTGTAGCTATTATAGTTATTTCTTATAGATATCCTCGATTTAGTTCCAAGTTTTAGAAAAAGTTGCATGAAGCCTTAGGCACCAGATTGACCTAGAGTACAACTTTCCACCCATAGATAGATAGATAGTCAAAAAAGGTGATACAAGTGCTTGAGTATATGTTACACAGTTGTGACATTGAATTTAAAGGTAGCTAGGGTCAATACTTGTCTTTAGCTAAGTTTGCCTATAACAATAGCTATTAGATTAGTTTAGGCATGGCCCATTATAAAGCATTGTATGGTAGAAAGTGTAGAACTCCTTTGTGTTATAGTGAGATTAGGGAAACCAAGATATCAGGGGTTGATCTGATTAAAGATTTTGAGGAAAAGGTTAAGGTGATTAGAGAGAGAATGAAAGCTATAACTAATAGGCAAAAATCCTATGTTGATCTAAAGCAAAGGGATATTAAGTATGTTGTTGGTGAAAAAGTGTTCTTAAAGGTGTTCCCATGGAAAAAAGTCCTTAGATTTAGGACAATAGGGAAGCTGAGCCCCAGATTCATTAGACCATATGAGATTATAAAGTGAGTGGGACCTCTAGCATACAGGCTAGCTTTGCCATTTGAACTATAATAGATTTATAATGTGTTTAACATTTTAATGCTAAAGTAATATAGTCCCAAACAACAGATGTGGAAATACTGCCAGACTTAAGCTATGGAGAAGAACCAATACAGATATTTGCTAGAGGGGTGAAGCAGTTGAGGAATAAAGCCATTCCTTTAGTTAAAGTCCTTTGGAGACATCACAATATAAAAGAAGCTACATGGGAACTTGAAGAGCATATGATGGCTCAGTATCCATACCTCTTCACTCTAGTAATTTTGAGGATGAAATTTCTTGAGAGGGAAAAAATTGTAATGCTTATAAGTTAAGGCTCCATGAACAGTACCACTAAGGCTAAAAGGTGTTCCTAGAGTGCCGAATCACTTTCACAAGGCTTGAGGTAGGGTTACTAGTTATGAAACTTTAAGTGGCCATAAAATGATGAAATTGACTTAATTTAAGATTTAGCAGAACCAATAAATTATTTTAGGCTATAATTTAGTGGGTCGTAGGCTTAAATTGAGTCAGGCCGAGAATGTCTTGAGATATGCTCAGACAGACCTATAAATGTCATACATTGAAGGTTAAAAATTCCCCTGAGTCCATTGGTGAAAGAATTTTTTTAATTCCAAGGTTGTTTGCAAATTCTCTTAATTTTAGGGTTTTGCATATAAACCAAGGCAGTTGGTTAACTATCCTATTAGTGGAATTTGGTCGTGAAATTCTATGAGCCTTTAAATGGGACCAATTCAGGATTTTTAAAACAAATATAATGATTTTTAGAGGTTTAAAAGATTTTTTAAAATTCCAAAAAGCTTCTATCAAAATTATGCTTTTTTGAGTTGTTCAGGTGGCATGTGGGCCCTACCCATGCCACCTCAGCCACTATAAAAGGTCTACAGTGACACCTAAGTGGCCACTTGGCCACTTCCACTCACCCCTCTTTCTTTCTCCTTCATTTCTTCCCTTTACTATCTGATGCCATTTTTAACCCCTCACCTATATTTTCAACCCTTTAAGCAAGCTTTTCCCTTGCTTATTATCACCATAAATCCCCTAATTATGTTGGAATTGATTTGTGAAGGTTTTGGAAGCCATAAAAGCCCTTAGAGTGCAAGGAAATTCAAGGAAGCTAAGGTGTGAATTAAAGGGTGCTAAAAGAGCAACTTTTTATATGTAAGTAATTCCACCCTTTGTAATTTATTTCCTAGGGGATTTGATGATTTTAAGAACACCTATATAATTAGAATTTAATTTGGAGGTGTGTGTGATTTTTGGTGAATTTTTTAATAGGAATGGGCATGAATGGAGACTATGGAAAAAGTGAGGAATTAGTGACTTCCTTCAAGCTTGAAGTGTGGAATTCAACTCCTTAGATTGTGAGGTAAGTGAATTTATGGCATTTGAATCATGAGTAATGGAATTTGTATGTGTTAGGCTAAGATTTCTTGTATGGAAATGGTGTAAATAGGGGGCTAATGTGTGTGAATTAGTGTTCTAGTTACATATTTAGGCTAATTTTGCATGTAAGGTATGATTGGAATGTTGATTTAAAGAAAAGAATGTGTAAAAAGGCAAAATGTCCTTTTGGTCGAAAGCTTTGGGCAAGCTTATGTGTGTGTGTGCGTGTGTGTATGGGTTATTTAGGTTGTTTGGCATGATAACTAAGATATATTACATGGAAGATACATGAAATGTATGGTTATGTGGTGAGAATTATGTATTTTAGTGGGTGTTTCCTTTTAGTCGAGTGGTTGTCAAGTGGGTATGCTAAGTATATGGCATGAGTCTTTGGTATATAGAATAATATTTGGCTTACCATTGACTGCATGTGAGGTGTAGGCAAAAAACTTAGTGAACTAAGGCATGTGTGCGCATATGTAATGTGGTTGAGGCATGAATATAGTGTATGTTGCCCTAGTTTACATAGAAAAGCATAATGTGTGTATAGGCATGCTTACATGGTGTGAAAATATGGATATGTGTGCTTGAATGTGATAAAAAACATGTATAAGGCAACTTAAGAATTGTGGCCAAAAGCTTTGCAAGGTAAAATGGCATGAAAATGAGGTATGGCTTAGCTATCACTTATATGTATAATGGCATGAATGTGGCATTATGTATATGGCATGATTTAGTTTTATATATATGCTTAGTATGGCATGAAGTGGATAACATCTTAGACACTTTAAAAGGATGGAAAAAGGATTGAAAAGTAAATTAAAAATTGGCTGAAAATGTCATGAAAAATGATTATGAAAATGGACTTATTTTAGGCATGAAAGTGTACCTTAAAGGGACTTAACATATGATGTTTATGTACCTTGGCATAAAAACCATTTGTATGGCAATTTGATATGCTTACATAAGCTTGGCTTTATGCTTATAAAGGTGTATGACTGTGAGTGCAATGGGCACTTAAAAAAGGACCTAAAATAAACCTAAAATAGCCATCGTACTTAAGAAAAATGACCTATAATTGTCTTGTTAAAAATGATTTTGGGACCATAATTTAAATAATCACCTAACATGTATATAATCAAACTAAAGTAATGGGCTATATTTGATTTAATATACTTGTAATTATGCCTTTAGAAATGAGCCCAAAAGTGACAAAAAAATTTTACCTCGTATTTGCTGGGTAAGGCTAAAAATGACTTGTAACTGCTCAGGTCAAAAATTGATTATTTGATAAAAATTTTAATTGCTTGTTTTGCAAATTATAATGTTATAAAAAATTGATCAGTGAAGAAATAGACTTAAAATTAAATCAAATGGCCCAATAATTATAAACCTATTAGATGGGTTAACAGATCAACTTAAGGATTAGTCGCTGCTACACTATTTGTTTGTTAGACTGGGCCTGTGTAGTGGTTAAGGTTCATAATTGAGCCACTACACTAGTTTGTAGGATAGAGACTCTTCATTGTTGATAGGATATCAGACTATACCGGTGTAGTTGCTAAAGTCCCAGAAGGGCCACTACATTAATCGGCTAGGTAGACCTAGAGGAAACATTTAACATGATTAGTTCCTTTAAGAGCTCTACAGACTGATCCCTATGCACAATTACTCAGTATTTTTACCCTTTGGGAGGTTTCTATGAACTAATCCCTATAGGCTATATCAGGCTAGTGTAGCAATTAGGGTCTAAAATGTGGGCCATTACACATTTTTTAGTTCCTTCTTGGTTCAATGTTTGTAAGTGGCATTTATCTAGTCGAGCCTATGAAACGAACTTAAAATAGAGAAAAATGTAAATTAAAGATAATTGATGATAATTTCTGATGATAAAGTTATTCATTATACCTTAATGGCATTTTGGTAATTTTAAAGAAAATATGACATCAATCATTTGACATGTTGCTCACACATTACACCTAAAGCTTTAATTATGCTTGCATGTGTGCGCTAATGTATGTTTTAAATGGTTTAAATTCACTATTGACTTTTATACTCAGCGTAGCTGTGTTGTGGTGTGCAGGTAACAAGGATAAGCAAGCCCACCTCGGTGATCATGCAGTGTAGCCATACAACTGTTAAAGGGTATAGAAAGTTGTTTTCTATCTTTTAATAGTGGCACTCATGTAAATCCTATAGGTTTGGGTTAGCATGCTTAGGAGCTACAATGTCTATATTTATAACCTAAATGTTATGAATACAAGTAGGTGTTGTGCGTGTTTGGTTTATGTGTGGATTTGATAACTGTGGTCCTGAGGTCTTGTGTGTTGATTGTGATATATGTTTGATAGGTGTTGATGTTGACTGGGGGACTACATGGGTCTAAATGGATGATTTTATTTTGTTTACCTATTGAAATGTTTTTAGCAAGTGAAAAAAAAATTTGGTATGTCACCTGTGTAGCCATTATGCTACCCAAATTTATGTGACTGGGAAAGTATGTACAAATGGTTTGTCTGAGTCTATCAGACCATGTATAAATATGATTAAGGATTAGATTGGACATCTAAGCAATATCTAATAGAGTTCTATAATAGTCCATAAGTGTTAAAGAGTTTTTCACTAGAACAATCCTAGGATGGGTGACCTATCGGGAAGTGTATCAATTCTCAGGCTTCTTCAAGAATCCGATAGGGAGTGTCATAGTGTTAGAATGGGAATCTCTAAGGAATGTGACATAAATACGGAGTTTCCTAGGATTGGCCAGGTATTACAGAAGATTCATGAAGGGTTTTCAATTACTATAGCACTTATGACAAGGTTAATTAGGAAGAATATAAAGTTTGAATGGGTTGCAAAATGTCAATTAAGTCTTGATAAGCTGAAGAAGAAGTTGACTAAAGCTTCTATCCTGATTCTATCTAAATCTATAAATGATTTTGTTGTGTACAGTGATGCTTCGCTTAATGGATTAGGTTGTGTGCTAATGCAAGAAGGAAAAGTAGTAGCTTATGCTTCGAGACAACTGAAACCACATGGGAGGAACTACCCTACTCATAATCTGGAGTTCGTTGCCATTGTATTTGCCATGAAAATCTAGAGGCATTACCTATATAGTGAGAAATGTTATATTTACACTAATCACAAAGAGCTCGAAGTATCTCTTTACCCATAAGGAGTTGAACCTGCAACAACAAAGGTGGCTAGAATTGATAAAAGATTAAGATTGCCTAATTGATTATCATCCTAGAAAAGCTAATGTTATGAAAGATGCATGGAGCAAAAAGTTAATGGTGACCTTGGGAACCATGAATGTTAGAATAAGAATCTCTAAGGAATGTGATAGAAATACAGAGTTTCCTAGGATTGGCCAAGCATTGCAGAAGATTCATAAAAGCATTTTTAATGACTGCAGCATCTATGACATGGTTAATCAGGAAGAATGTAAAGTTTGAATGGGTTGCAAAATGTCAAGAGAGTTTTGATAAGCTGAAGAAGATGCTGATTGAAGCTCTTATCCTGATTTAATCTGAATTAGGAAAGGATTTTGTTGCGTACAGTGATGCTTTGCTCATTGGATTAGGTTGTGTGCTAATGCAAGAAGGAAAAGCAGTAGCTTATGCTTCGAGACAAATAAAAGCACATGAGAGGAACTGCCCTACTCATGATCTAGAGTTCATTGCCATTGACTTTGCTTTGAAATCTTAAAGCATTACCTGTATGGTGAGAAATGTTATATTTACACTTATCACAAGTGCTTGAAGTATCTCCTTACCTAGAAGGAGTTGAATTTAAGATAGCGAACGTGGCTAGAATTGATAAAAGATTTTAATTGCCTAATTGATTATTATCCTGGGAAAGCTAATGTTATGGCATATGCATGGAGCACAAAGTTCATGCTGACCTTGAGAACCATGAATGTTAGACTAAGGTATATAGAGGAAGATGCCATCCTAGTAGAATTACAGATAAAACCCAACTTCAAATAGCAAATAAAAGAGGCCCATATTAGGGATTAAAAGTTGGTGCAAATTGTAAATAAAGTCAAAGAAGGGAAAGCAACAGGATTTGAGTTAAGTGAAGATGGATATCTATATCATCATGGCGAGTTATGTGTACCTAGTACAGATGATCTAAGGGTATAGATACTGAAGAAGGCACATAAAGCTCCTTATTTTATGCACCTAAGTAGTATGAAGATGTATTTTAATTTGAAGCCCTATTACTAGTGGTTAGGGATGAAGTGAGATGTAGTGGAATATGTGGCTAGATGTTTGATATGTCAACATGCAAAAGATGAACACCATATTCCTTCTAGATTGATGTATCTTATAGCAATACCAAGATGGAAGTGGGAAAAGGTTACAATGGATTTTGTAAAGGGGTTGTCTATGACCAGAGACAAATGTGATGCTAGGTTGATAATTGTAGATAGACTAACTAAGACATCATATTTTATCCTTGTCAAAATGGATTATTCCATGGAGAAACTTGCAAAAATGCACATAAATGAGATTATGAGACTCCATAATGTCTGTAGACACTGGGTTTCTGGGGCTCCCATGTTCGGATTGCCTAATGATGATGCAAGGATAAAAATCTTGATAAATAGGCATATTAACATCCAGTTCGAAGATCTCAAAGTTTTCTTTAAAAAATTTCTTTTAAGCCTTTGCTTGACCTAAAAAATCTCACGGTACGACTCAAAATTCAAGAAAAATAAGCATATATGGTGGGTTGAGAGCTCAGGCTGATAAGCCCAAGCCCGATACCCAACACTGAGGCCAAGGGGGCACAGGGGCCAAAGCCCCCTATGGTACGAATTAAAAAAAATTCAAAGTTCTAAAAAACGGCCATTTCCACAAGAAAAATGGTTGTTTTCATGAAAACGGCCATTTTACCTACCAAAACGGCCATTTTTGTTGAAATGGCCGTTACAAAAGGGAAATGGCCATTTGGGCAAAAATGACCATTTTCTATCTTGGGATTTGTGTATAAATACTAAAAGTGGATTTTCTAAGGCGGAGGACTTTTCTCGATATATGTGCATAAAAAACTTAGAAAAGGCTTTCCAAACACTATCTTTATATTTTTTGAAGGTTTTCTACACAACTTTTCAACCATTTTGAGATTTTTTCTAAAGGCAATTATACATGGTGGGTCTACCAACCTTTCTCCTATTTCTTTTAGTTTTCTTTCTTTTTCTTTTATCCATCTACTAGTTAGATATGGTAGCTTATTATTAGTACATTACTTTTGTTATATTTATTTGATTGTTTATTTCATTTTATTTTGGTTCATCTTTCTATTTTGCTTCGCATACTAACATCTTAATTTTTATTGCGATGTGAATTGTTTGATTTATTGGGACATGATTATCTTTTCTTTCTACCATTTCATTAAACACCGATGAAGAAGCCTTTTACCATCTTTTTATTTTTATTTCTTTCTTATTGCTATTTTTTTTATTTTTGCTCTTTATTTTCTTCTACTGATTCTCTTTATTATCGCCCGTTTTATTTATTTAGATTGTATTCTAGGATATTTAAAATGTAATTTTATTTTTATTTGGTTAGAATGTATTTTAAGTAATTGCCATGTAATCTATTTTTTTATTTTTGATTATTTTCTTATATATTCTGTGAATGTTGTAATAGGTAGAAAATGATTCTTACACATTATAAAAATAATCAAAATCATTTTTTACCTAATTAATTGGTGTTTTGTAGATAAAATAGTTTTTGATTTTTCTTAATAAAAGTTATGATAATGAGATTTGTTTTCTAAAATTGACTTGTGAGAACCAAAGTTGTCAAGACAATAAACCACCCATTTTCATGCATGGTATTTTTTAGCTTGAAGCATTTTATTTCTATAAATGTATCTTTTATGTGAATCCATGATTCATTTTAAATTGTAAAACTCGCTTGAGAAAAAGGATAATATTATGAATTCAAATCAAATTTCCATATTTACTTGAGGTATCAATAGGAGTAGGGTTTCAAACCACTCTGGTTTTGGCCCTACAAGGTATTTCCCAACTCCGGTTGGGTGGTAACTCCTACCTTGTGGTGCCTAACTCACTCTTTCTAGGCTAATCAAATAGGAATGGCTTAGGATTCCTCTAATTTTCTTCTCATCTTTCGAGACTTAAGGAGTGAGATTTAGGTTGAGTCTTTGGCTATTTCAATTTGACTGGCCCAAAAAAAGGGATGCGAATAATGTTCCAGTGGCTATTATTTTTGATAGAGACCCCAAGTTTACTTCTAAGTTTTGGAAGAAGTTGCATGAAGCTTTGGGTACCAAATTGACCTATAGTATAGGTTTCTACCCTTAGATAGATAGATAGTCAGAGAGGGTGATACAAGTGTTGGAGGATATGTTGTGCAGTTGTTATATTGAGTTTAAAGGTAGCTAGGACCAGTGCTTATCCTTAGTTGAATTTGCATACAATAACAATTATCAAGCTTGTTTGGGCATGGCACCATATGAGGCACTATAGTGCAGAAGGTATAGAGCCCCTTTGTGTTAGAGTGAAGTGGGTGAAAGCAAGATTTCAGGCATCAACTTGATCAAAGATACAGAGGATAAGGTTAACCTCATTAGAGAAAGATTGAAAGCTACCATTAGTAGGTAGAAGTCTTATACTGACTAAAAAAGGAGAGACATTAAATATGTAGTGGGTGTATCACCATGGAAGAAAGTACTCAAGTTTGGTAAAAAGGGAAAGTTGAGTTCTAGATTGATTTGTCCTTATAAAATCACAAAAAGGGTAAGACCATTAGCATATTGGTTATCTTTGCCACTTGAGTTACTGTAGATGCATGATGTATTCCATGCCTTAATGCTTAAGTAGTAAAGATCAAATCCTTCACATATAATCTCAGCAAAAGAGATTGAAGTCTAGCTAGATCTAGGCTATAAAGTGGAACCAGTTCAAATTTTGGCCATAGAAGTTAAGCAATTGAGAAATAAAGCTATACCATTAGTTAAAGTGTTATGGAAATATCACAACATGGAAGAGGCTACATAGGAAGCTAAGGATCAGATAAAGGCTAAATACCCATATTTGTTTACACTAGGTAATTTCGAGTAAGAAATTTCTTAAAAGGGGAAGAGTTGTGATGCCTATAAGTTGTGGCTTTATGAACAGTACCTCCGAGGCTTAGAAAGTATGCTCGAAGTGTCAGGTCACCTTCATAAGGCTTAAAAAGGGGCATATTAACCATGAAACTTTGACTGGCCATAAAATGAAAAAAATGACTTAATCTACAAAATTTAGTAGAATTAATAAATTAATTTAGGCCAAAATCTAGTAGGTTGTCAGCTAAGATGGACTTGAGCCAAGAATGGCCCGGGACGTGCCCAGACAGACCTAAAAATGTCATACCCTATAGGTCAAAAATTCCTTTAAGACCATTGGTGAAGAAATATTAATTTGTTAATGTTATTTGGTAATTTTTGGAAATTTTCAATTTTCTCGATTGTCGAGGAACTAATTAATAGATTTGTTGATAGAATTTGGTCGTGAAATTTTATGAGTACTTAAATAGGCTCAATTGCAAATTTTTAGAGCAAACATAATGATTTTTAATGGTCTAAGTGAATTTTAAAAATTTCTCAAAGTTTCAACCAAAATCTAGCATTTTCGAGGTACTTAGGTGACACATGTCACCACTCGAGCCATCCTAGCCCTAGTATATAAAGCCTACTAGGCCATATGTACATTAACTTGGCCAAACCACTCCACCTCACCTCTCTTCCCCACTTTCTTCCCTTCTTTTTCCTAATGCCTTCACTAGTAGAATTCCTCTTTTGTTATAGTGTGAGAATTGTTAATGCACACTTAAATTGATGTTAGTTGTGTATAATTTGGATGATTAGTATGTTAATTAGGTGAGAAACAAAAAATGTATGGTAAGGAACATGATTTGGTTGAGAGGGGTAACTTAATGGCATATCATGGGGTTGATTGATATGTCATTTTATAGGTGGTGAATGTTATGGTATATGATATATGTGACATGGGAATAAGTAATAGGCATGTGTAATTAATGAGATTGTGCATGAAAATGGATAATAAATGGTATGGTAGAGAGGTATTTTGAGGTACCTTAGCATATGAACTATGTGTAATGCATGTATATAAGTATAATTGATGGGAAATGGTATGGTTGGCATGGAAATAGATGTGTATATGGTGAATTTGAAGCAAAAAATGCATGGATATGTGTGAACATGATATGGTCAAGGCATGTATGTTTGTGTCATGGCATAGCTTGTGTGGCCAAGGCATGTATGGGATTGTCATAGCATGTCATGGTAGATAGGTTATGTATGCATGTGTGTGCATGCAAAGATTATGGTCTATAACATATATGTGTGATGAAATATGGGAAAATATATGTATATGATTAAGGACAAGTGATGGCTGAGAGGTATGTATGTCATGGTGTGGTATGGTAAGTATGGTGTATTATGTTATGTGGTATGTATGATTGGCATGACATCATAAGCATGTGATGTATTCATGGAATTGGCATGAAATATGTGAAACCATGCATGGAAACATGGCATGTATTATGACAAATTAATGTAAGAAAAAGGGATTAAGAAATTGTGTAAGAAATGGCTTGAAACTTAATTGTAAGGCATGAGTAAAAGTGACCTATAATTGTGACCTATAATGGCATGAAATGGAACATGAATTGTGGACTTTGTGTATTTGATTTTAATGACAATGTGAGACCATTGTTGTTGCCTTATTTGGTTAAATGGAATGAAAGTATTTGTGTCCTAGAATGGCATGTCAATATGGCTTGAATTGGCTTGGGAAAATGACTCGTAACAGTGTACTGAAAAAAGTAGAAATGACCTATAACTATCTTATAAAATGTGTGTATGAAAATGACACATAATGTGACCCATAATGGACATATAATAATTCTTGGATTATAATATAAAGCTAACCCAAAAAGGGACTTGTAAATGCCTAAGTAAAGGACTTAAAATTACTCTTTTAAAAATCAAACCTATAACTGTCTAGTAATAAAACTGACTTATAACTATCCAAAAAAAATGTGGACTGTGGCAATAAATTAATAATTATCTATTAATAGGTTATAAATATTTTAAAATGATGATTAGTAATAAAATAAACATATATTAGAGAAAGTTGTCCCATTAGTTAGACACCCACTGGATGGGTTGATTGATTAACTTAGTGTTAGCGGCTACTAGCTACTTGTTTGTTCATCATACCAAGCTAGTGCAGTAGTTAGGGTCCACAAGATAGGCCACTGCACTATGATTAGATGATTATATTTGTTTGTTTATCAGACCAAGCTGATGCAACGGTCGGGGTCCACAAGATAAACCACTGCATTATATTGTTAATATTATTGTCTATTTATTAGACCAGGTTTGTGCAATAGCTGGGGTCCATAAGTTAGGTCACTGCACTATGTTGTGGAAAATAGGACATAATGATATGATAATATTTTACTTTTCCATTTATCTAATCAGGTCGGTGTAGTGGTCGAGGTCCACAAGATGGGCCACTACATTAGGGCTGGTGCGGAGCTTAAGTTCCAAAATGTAGGTCCATTGAATAGTTTGATTTCTCTTTTGGTTTAGTGTCTAAAAATATAGTCTAACTAGTTAGGCCTACTTAATATATTAAATATTTTACTTGATGATAGATAATAATAATAATACCTAAATTAAAGAGAGTTTAGAAAGGGTTAAATTTAAATAATTGAATGATCAGACTAAGTAATAAAATAATATTATTTTGTAACATGCTTAATAAAATAATGTTATTTTGCCACATGGATTATATGTATTGCATTTATGCATCCATAACATGTTTGATTATCTATGTGCTTGTTGTGACAAGTTTTTATTATTTCATATTCACCACTGAGTTTCATACTTAGTTTACTAGT
>CANXYI011533957.1:0-10361 GCA_948208565.1 Hura crepitans
TAATACCTTTGGTGTGATGTATATAAGAATAAATGGCACTCATATGTAGATAAAAGGGTATAGGTCTAGTCTAGTCATATGGATGCATAGTTTATGAAAGTCCTCTAGTCATGGATATAACTAAACAAACATTAATAGTACATAATAGTTATGTGTTGTAAACTTGATATATGATAATATTAAAACTGTTATTGAAGCTACGATTGTGATATGACCTATGACACCACCTATCGGATTCTTAAAGAAACCTGATAGGTGTGCACTTCCTGCCAAGTCACCCATCCTAAAATTGCTCTAGGGGTAAACACTTTAACAATTATAGACTATTTTAGAACTTTATCAAGTATTCCTTAGATGTCTAGTCTAATCCTAAAAAATGTTTGTATATGGTCTAGCAAACATAGAAAACCCATTTAAAACCACTTTACAAGTTACAAAAAATTTGGTTGCATAACGGCTATACAGGTGACATACCAAAATTTTTTTCACCTAAAAAAAATACTTCTATAAACAATCATTCCACTTAACCTCCCTCTGGACCCAACAATCATATATTAGAAACACACATAGGACCTAAAGCCTATAGTTATCAAAACATCAAGCAAACTAGACAAATAAAGCACCTGTTTATATACCTATATCCATGTTTTATATATATAGACATAGCAGCTCCTAACCATTCTAAGCCATATGTACAATGTATTACACGAGTGTTATTTATAGGACAAAAAGGGAAAGACACTTTGTACCCTCCAAGAATTGCATTACTACATAGCACGATCTTCGACATCAAACTACTTACCCTTGCAACCTGTGCACCAAAACACTAGTACGCTAAGCATGAAAGTGGTGAACTTAAAGCATTCAAAACATGATACATGCATTAGTAAACATGTAATGATAATATAATAGTCATAATATAGTGTGTGGGTGATATACCAAGTGATTTATGCCATTCAGGTGATATTCCATTTTTACCCAAAAATTACCAAAATACCACTATAACAAGTTTAATTAATTTATTCAAGCAATAACTAGCCATTATTTAAAGTCTGGATTTTAATTCTATTTAATTTATTAGGCCTAACTAGATTAACTACACCGAAGACACTAGACTAATAGGGAATTGATAGTTATATAGTAGCCCACATTTTTTAGCCCTACCGCTATACTAGCCTCATCTAATAGCAGGGATCAATTCACTTGAACCTTCTAACACCAGACAAAAGATAGCAGGGATCAATTTATAGACCTCCTAATATCTCAAGCAATTTAACCTCCAAATCATGTTATAAATAGTAAGGATCAGTATGTAGACCTCCCACTATCCAGAAATCATAACAAATGATAGTGAATCGCAAGGATCAGTCTGTAGAACTCCTAATATTTAGATTATCATCAATATCACACACTTCCAAAGCATATTAGGGATCAGTTTGTAGACCTCCCAATGTCAAAAATAATCACAGAAATCGTTCATGTAATTGCTAATCCCTAAGTTAACCAATCAACCCATCCAGTAGGTGTCTAACTAATGGGCCATATTATCTTAATTTAAGTTCATTTCATTATTGATCCTTATTTAATAATATTTATAAATGGAAAATAGACAGTTATGAATTTTTCTAGGCAGATGATTTTTGACTTGGAGAGTTACAAGTCAATTTTAGCCCCACTGGACAATTACGAGTCAATTTTCCAAAATATTCTAGGGCACTATGATAAGCGTAATTAAAGTCAAATTAAATCTAGCCTAGTTAATTATTTTATTCCACTTATATACATGCTATGCAAGCATTTTAACTGTAGTCCCAAAATTCATTTTTATGGGATAGTTATAGGTCATTTTTCATTATTGCGATGACTATTTTTGGTCCAATTTAGGCCCTTTTCACATAATTTTTTAGTGCCATTTTGCACTCATTTCTACATACTTCTATTGGCCTAATGCCAAGCACAATTGTATTACTTAGATAGCCACAAAAAAAGCTTTTAATTCCTTCCACATAAACATCACAAGAGGCCTAAATTTAAAGTCTCATTTTTATGCCACAAGTAGTTCATTTTATGGTCACTTTTACTTACATATTTCAACCTAATTTCACACCTTTTTTTTCATTCCATTGCTTAACATCAAAATATCCAAATTCCATGCATTTCATTCCTTATTACTGATGAATATTTACTTAAGTCATGCCATATGGACATTGCATAATTCATGCCAAATATGTCATGCCATATCACATAAACACACATATTATATCATACCTTATTTTTCATGCCTTTTAGCCTTGCATACCTCTCGGCCAAAGTCCCAAAATTGCCATACACGTGCCTTTTTCCACATTCAAGCACACATACACATATCCTAGCATCACACAAGCATGCTTACACACACATAATGCCATTTTCATACAACCTAGGCCATTATTCACCTTAGACATGTCTTGGCCACACTAAATATACACATACATAGGCCTTATTCATTTCATTACTTAAGCCTAAAATGCCATCACTAATAATCTAATTACGACACAAATTGCCATTTTAACTCACCATATGCCTAGCCTACATGCCAAGCAACCTCTCGACTGCACCAAGGCCTATTACCACCATTGTCAAATTCAGCACATACACTTTTAATTCATACATTTTCCATGTCAAGCACCTAAGAAATCATGCAAAACTCACCATAATAGGACATAGACACACACACACACCATTATGCCTACCTCTTAGCCAAATGAAAACCTAGCCCCTTCATGCATTCTTTTCACCAAATTAGCATTATGAGCAAGCATTTTGTGCATAATTAACATAAGTACATGCCTAATTCACCATTACATAGATTTTAACTATGTTTGCCACCATTTCTATACAAGATTTCTACACCTATCACACTTGAAATTCAAGGTCCATGCTTTTAATATATTAAACTCACATACCTTTCTACTAAAGGAAGCTTATTCCTCTCTTCAAGTGTAAAAGAGTCCTACTTTCACCTTAATTTACCTTCACTCCCACAAATGCCACTTCCGTTCAAGAATTCTTCAAAAATCACACAAGTCCCCAAATTAAATTCTAAGACTATAGGCATTCTTTAGAACTATGAAATCCACTTGGAAAAAATTAAAAAGGGGGAAAAACTTACACATAAGAAGTTGGTTCCTAGCACCCTTTTAATATACCTATAGTGAGTCCTTCAATTTTTCTTGAGCTTTAGGCACTTCTATGGCTTTTAACTCCTTCACAAATCAATTCAAAATGCATTAACATGATTTTTGCTAGTAATTATGAAGAGAAAAGCTTGCAAGAAACAAAAAAAAAAGGTGAAAGGAAAGAAGAAATGGCATCATGTGCAAAGAAGAAGAAAAAGAGAGGGCAAGTGGGCTAATGAGTCGCACTTGCCATGTGGATACTTAAGTGCCTACTTGAAGCTAATATAGTGGGTGAGGTGGCATGGGTGGGGCTATATGCCACCTGAGTGTCCCAAAATTGCTCAATTTCGATAGATACTTCAGTAAATTTTAAAACTCGCTCGAACCTTCAAAAATAATCACATTTATTTTAAAAATCCTCATTTTGTCCGATTTAGAGACATATAAAATATCATAACCAAATTCCATCAATAGGCCAATTAACCAACTACCTCGATTTATATGTAAAACCCAAAATTTAAGAGAAATTGCAAATGACCTAGAAATTTAAAAATTCTTTCACCAATGCACTTAGGGTAATTTTTAACATTCAGGGTATGGCATTTTTAGGTTTATTCAGGCTCATCCCAAGTCATTCTTGATGCAAGTCCATTTGAGCCAACGACTCACTAGATTATAGCTTATAATAATTTATTAGTTCTGTTAAATCTTTAAATTAAGTCAATTTCATCATCTTACGGCTCCTCAAAGTTTCTTGACTAGTACCCCCTACCTCTGGCCTCATGAAGGTGATCCGACACTTCAGGAACGCTTTTGTAGCCTTAGTGGTACTATTTAAGAAGCCTTGACTTATAGCCATTACAATTCTTACCCTCTTAAGAAATTTTTACCTAAAATAACCTGAGGTGAATAAGTGTGGATTCCAAGTTGTTATATACTTTTCAGGCTTCCATATAGCTTTTTCTACATTATGATGCCTCTAGAGGACTTTAACCAAAGGAATGGCTTTATTCCTTAACCGCTTCATCTCTCTGGCAAGTATTTGTATTGGTTCTTCATCATAACTCAAGTCTAGTTGTATTTTGATATTTGTTGTTGGGACTATATGAGAGGGATTTAATCTATATCACCTTAGCATTGAGACATGAAACATATCATGAATTTGTGATAATTCGGATGGCAAAGCTAGCCTGTATGCTAGAGGTCCTACTCTTTCTACTACTTTATATGGCCTAGTGAATCTAGGGCTTAACTTCCCCTTTTTCCAAAATTTGAGGACCTTTATCCATAGAGATGCATCCAAAAATACTTTCTCATCAATATCATATTCAATATCCCACTACTTTAGATCTGTATAAGATTTTTACCTATCAGTTGTAGCTTTCAATCTTTCTCTGTTAACTTTTACTTTTTCTTCTACATCTCTGATCAGATTAACCCTAGAGAACTTGTTCTTGCTAACTTCACTCCAGCATAATAGAGTTCTACACATTTTACCATACAGTGCCTCATATGATGCTATGCCTAAACTAGCTTGATAGCTATTATTATATGCAAATTCTACTAAGGACATGTATTAGTCCTAACTACCTTTAAACTAAATGGCATAGCTACGAAACATGTCCTCAAGCACTTAGATCACCCTTTCTGATTGTCTATCTATCTAAGGATGGAAAGTTGTATTGTAAGTTAGCTTGGTACCTAATGCCTGGTGCCATTTCTTCCAAAACATGGAAGTAAAGCGAGGATCTCTATCTGAAATAATAGCCATAGGTACACCATGAAGTCTAACAATCTCATCAATGTATAATCTAGACAAACTTTATAGTTAATAATCCATTCTAACTGGAATAAAGTGAGTTATCTTAGTTAATCCATAAAAAATCACCCACACAACATCACACCTACCTCTAGTCATAAGCAATCCTATTACAAAGTCCATTGTCACCTTTTCCCACTTCTAATATGGAATTACTATAAGATGTAGCAATCCAGAAGGAACCTAATGCTTGCTTTTTACCTACTAGCATATTAGACATCTAGTGACATATTCTGCCACATCTCTCTTCATACTAGACCATTAATACTGAGACTTCAAGTCCATATACATCTTAGTACTATTAAGGTGCATAGCATAAGGAGCTTCATGTGCCTCCTTCAGTATCTATAATCTCAAATCATTTGTACCAAGTACATAGAACTTGCCTGATAATATAGACATCCATCCTCACTTAACTCAAATCTTATTACCTTCCCCCTTTTATCTTTACCCACAATTTGTCTCAACTATTTATCCTTTACCTGAGCTTTCTTTATCTACTGTCTGAAATTTAGTTTCATCCGAAGTCAACCAAAATAGTATATACTTCTATATACTACAACCTAGCATTCATGGCTTTTAAGGTTACCATGATTTTTCTTATCGAAGTATCTGCTACCATATTGGCTTTTCCTAGATGGTAATATATCATACAATCATAATCCTTAATCAGTTCTAACCATCTTCTTTGTCTCAAGTTTAACTCCCTCTAAGTAAAGATGTATTTTAGATTCTTATGATCTATATAAATGTAACACTTCTCATAATACAGTTAATGCCTCCGAAATTTTAAAGCGAACACAATAGTAGCTAACTCTAAATCATGAGTAGGTTAGTTTATCTCATGTGGTTTCAATTGCCTCAAAGTATAAGCTACCACTTTTCCTTCTTACATTAACACACATCCTAAACCATTAAGTGAAGCCTCACTATACACCATAAAATCCTTATCCTATTTAGGCTGAATCAGGATAGGAGCTTTTATCAATATTCTCTTCAACTTGTTAAAACTCTCTTGACATTTGCCATCCCACTAAAATTTCACATTCTTTCTAATCAATATAATCAGAGGTGCTGCAATCATAGAAAATCCTTTCACAAATCTTTTATAGTACCCAGCTAAGCCCAAAAAAACTATGTATCTCCATCACATTCCTCGGAGGTTCCTATTTTAACACAACACTAACCTTGCTAGGGTTTACTCTAATACCTTCTACTAATACTACATATCCCAAAAATGCCATTTCATTCAACTAGATTTCACATTTCCTCAACTTGGCATACAATTACTTCTCTCTCAGAGTCTGTAGCATAACCTTGAGATGTTGTTCATGTTCTTCTCTTGTCCTAGAATACACTAAGATGTCATCATATATGAGTATGTAGCATTAGTTGAAACACTATATTTATTGAATCCATAAAGGCAATTGGGGCATTAGTGAGCCCAAATGGTATCACGAAGAACTCATGATACCCCGATTGAGTCCTGAAAGTAATTTTTGGAACATCAACTTCCTTTATTTTTAATTGATGATTCCCAGACATCAAATCAATTTTAGAAAATACACCTACACCTCTCAATTGGTCAAAAAAGTCATCTATCTTAGGTAAGGGATACTTGTTCTTTACTGTCACTTTATTAAGCTATCTATACTTAATATATAATTGAAAGGACCCATCTTTCTTCTTCACAAATAGAATAGAGGCTCTCTAAGGTGATGTACTAGGTCTAATTAACCCTCTTTCTAATAGATCTTGTATCTGCACCTTCAGTTCTTTTAACTCAGCAAGTGCCATTCTTTAAGTGGTAATTGACATAGGAGTTACACCGAGTTACACCTCAATCTCAAAATCAAGCACTCTCGATAGAGGTAATCCTGGAAACTCATTAGGAAACTCAAAAACTTTAGGAATCTATTCAAGCATTAGGGTAGAATTACTAACATCAATAACATGTGCTAGGTACACTTAATACTTTTTTTTGAATGAGTTTCTTTGCTATAGTAGCTGAGATAAGATTAACTAGAAGGTGTCTCTAACCTACAACAATCACTGTTTGTCTTTCTATAGTCTAGAGGGCCAACTTCTTATGTTTACAATCAACTATAACCCAATGTTCAGATAACCAATCCATTCCTAAAATCACATGAAAATCATAGAAAGGTAACACAATCAAATCCATAGGAAATAACCCTTCCTAGATTACTAAAGGACACTGCCTATATACCTTATTCACATTCACATTTTGTCCTATAGGATTATTGACTTATATCTTTATGTTCACATGCTTAAATTTTAGTCCTCTATCATGTGCTAGTGTGGTGCATGCATATCAATGTATGGATCTTAGGTCGACCAATGCCAAAATTGGAACATCAAATAAATTGAAGATACCAATAATGACATCTAAAGTTGCTACCTCTTCTTTTGCCCCGACAAAATATTGCCTTACTGGTGTATGGACTTTTGATCTTGCCCTCTGATTGCCCTACCTCTATCCTCTACTCTGAGATGCTACCATAAATGCTTGAGTACAGGCACCCTCTACTTGTCTCTAAGGACATTCTCTTTGATAATGGTCTCTAGAATAACAAGTAAAACATTCTCCCTTTATGCTTAACCAAAACTACCCCCAATGTCCCTTAATATAAGTGTTGCAAGTCTAGGGTCCAATCCTAGTAGCTGTTAGTCTTAGAGCACCAGTAGCTTATAGAGAAGGTTAAGACTTTACTGTAAAAGCTTACCTAGATCTCTCAGACTATGTCTATCTCTATGCCTAGTGTACTAACTGAGACTCAGTTAGTGGTTCTCTTATTCACTTATTACAAACCAAAGCTGTACTAGACTACCTAGGAGTAAACTATCTCTTTCTCTAGAAGAAATCTCTCTTTTCCTTTACCATCTCCTCTATGTCATTGGAATATGCTACTAATACAACAAAATCTGTCACCCTCAGGTTAGCTATTTGTATTTTTAACTCTATATTCAAACCCTTGATAAATCTCTTACATTTGTCCTATTTATTAGGAATGAACTCCATAGCATATCTGATCAGTCTGGTGAAGTCTTTCTCATATTCTGATACTATCCTCCTATGTTGTCTTGTGTCCAAGAACTCTTACCCCTTTTTATCCTTGTAGGAATCTAGAATATACCTCTTTTTGAACTCTGACAAGAAGAACTCTTAGGTGAGATCTATGACTACCTTCCTTTTTAATGGTATCTCACCAATGGAATGCTTCTTCTTGCATGAGGGAAGTTATGAACTTTAAACTATCTTCTTTTGAACACTCCAGCTATTCCAAAATTCTGTAAGTTCTTTCCAACTAATAATCTACTCATGCTGTATCATCTTCCTTCATACCTAGAAAACCCACAGCTCCTATCTTTTTAATCCACTCTAATGGTGTCTTCTATAGAGGAGCTAGTGGTAGTGGAGGTACTGGAGCTGGTGAAGGAGTTGGAGTAGTAGCAGTAGAAGTATGACTAAATAGATCCACTATTTACTGTAACATTATTAGGGATTCTCATGTTCATGGTTGTGCTTGTTCTTATGGCTAATGTGCAGCATCACTAGATTCTAGTATGATTGCACTGCTAGCTCTACCTTACATAGTTGTAAGGGCATAACTAGCCACTTCCTCACCCCCGATTTTTGGGTACTTGATCACTCATCGTGTTCGACTACAAAAAGAAACAAAACCTATCATCCTCATAGCAATGTAGTAGTACAGGGAAAAAAACCTAGACATTAGCACTCATGTTAGACACCTAGGAAATATAACCTATGCTCTGATACCAACCAATGTGATACCTCCTACCAAATTCTGAAAATAAACCCCACAGGCGATGCATTTCCTGCCAAGTCACCCATCCTAGAATTGCTCTAGTGGTAAACTCCTTAACATTTATAGATTGTTCTAAAACATTATCAAGTATGGCTTAGATGTCCAATCTAATCCTTAAACATATTCATATATGGTCTAATAGACCTAGAAAACCTATTTACAACCTTTTTACAGGTTACAAAAAATTAGACAGCATAACAGCTACACGAGTGACATACCAAATTTTTTTTTTCACCTGGAAAAAACACTTTTATAAATAATGATTCCATTTAACCTCCATCTAGACCCTTCTGGTCCCCTAATCAACATTAGCATGCAATAATCATATATCAAAAACACATACAGGGCATTGAGCCCACAGTTATTAAAATATGAAGCAAATGAGTACAAATGAATACGGCAACATAATGACCTAAAATGATTAAATGTGTAACACAACAGGTATGGTAAACTTGGTAAATGTTTGCGATATGATGTTTACTTAGGAATGTATGCCTAGAATGAGTGCATGTGTGATCAAACATATTTTATTGAATACACCACTAAGCTTTATGCTTCGCACATTGTGTTTTTGATGCATAAGTAATCGATAAATGGCTTTAGTTTGGCCTAAACATAATGATGCAATATAGATAGCTTGCAGTCTTTAGTATATTTTTTCATATCTTTAGTGTGATGTATATAAGAATAATTGTCACTCATATGTACATAAAATGGTGTGGGTCTAGTCTAGTCTTATTGGTGCATAGTTTATGAAAGTCCTCTAGTCATGTATAATAACTAAATAAAGATCAGTAGCATATAATAGTTATGTGTTGTGAATGTAATACATGATGATATTGAGACTATTATTACTGCTATGATTGTGATGTGGCAAATGTCACTGTATGTTAATGGTGATGAAATTAGGGGACTAGATGGATTCGGTATAACGATATGCGGGGATATATGTAATAGACGTGTTATTTTTTATAGATTTATTTTAGGTTATGACCCTGACTAGCCATTAAGCTGTTGGATTTTTGTTTGAGTGGAATAGTATTATTTTACTTGTTTATGTATATAACCTTTTATTTTTTTTCCATATGATCCTAAGATGCTTACAATACTGACTCATAATAAGGTTTTAAGAAGATAATGGTACAATTATGCAATGTCATTCAATTTGTCATCTCTTATTTAGGCTGGGAATAGTTCTAGTAGGAGGTGTCATAATATGCCATCTCTTATTCAAATCTGGCTACTTGGATGAGTAAGGGGTGTCATAAAGGACATCCATCTATTTGTGCATAAAACCAGTATGTTAAGCAAAACTTGCATAGTGGTACATAAACCAACCAAGGTTACAAGTAAACACACATAAGGATCATCTATAAAAACCTACATCCACTCATGAATCATATAAATCAAATTCATGTCTCAACACATGACAACACAATCATTAGCTCAAAAATGCTTAAACATACTATACTTACCATTGGTAGGTTGCCAAGCTTATGAATATAGTATATAAATATGCATGTAAATCATTTAAAT
>CANXYI011533976.1:0-11087 GCA_948208565.1 Hura crepitans
ATATATATATATTTATATACACACACACACATACACATATGCATATATATATGTGTGTGTGTGTGTACACACACACACATACACACACACACACACACACACACACACACACACACACACATATATATATGTTCAAAACACTTACTACAATATGTACTATCTTTCATTTAATACATTTTGATTTAAACTTTTTACATCTGGATAAGCAAAGTTAAAATACATGGAAATTTTTACAAAACATATTATTCTCGAAATTGTACAAAGAAATTCATCTACCTTGGACATATCACAACCCTCATGGTAAGGAGGCAGAAGAACAAGCAAGATTCATGCCAAAGTATAGTCCACCCTTGTAACTAGGGAGCTAAAGCTCAATAGCATTCTTCAACATTTCATCATTGAGATATAGGGCACGACCTTTTGACCAGGCATTGTATTTTCAATGACACCTCTCAAGTAATCTATTTCAATGTATACAGTCATATTGAGGAAGAAATTTCATAATCTCTTTAAATGAATATCTCATTAATAATTCAGTGTCATTCTAATTAATACCATGATAGGTGACTGCTAATAGATGATCGGATGTCTACTGCTTATATAGGTTCTAGCCAAAGATATAACTACCCTCAAATCTTTCAATAAAGAATGGCAAATTATTTTGATACTAAAAACTTTGATAACTTCAATCAAGTGATTGATGGCTGTCCCATTTGCCTTTGTATCTATTGCCTATTCTTCCATTGTCTTAAATCCTTTGTTCTCATCAAGCTTACTTACTTGATTTTATTGGGCAAGTGACTTACTGGCATTTAGAGTGCCTTTCCCAAAAAGCATGGTCCATACAGACCCCTTCTCTCTTACTAATGTGGTCCGTATGGAATTGGTGTCAAATAGTCTTATATACAATTTGTGTCAATAGAGAGTCATCCGTGTAGACCTTATGGCTATATACATATTGCATGATTTGGTCCATATGGACTATGACATTGGTCTTGTTTTCTGCATGGTCTGTGCAGATGTCCTAGTATGTCTAGGATTCCTTATCCTAGTCATGCTAGGAGTTGTATTACTTAGGTGCCTATAAATGCTTCTCTTTCAAGCATTTCATGACATCTTCACCATGTCTCTCCCTTTTAGTCATTAGTTGTCTAAGATTTTGGATTCCAAAGTCTCATAGGATTCTCTGATTTTTGCTCCCTTTTTTGCCATCAAATTTTTAAAGAAAGTGAAGATAGACCGTAATTTTCTTCATGCCACTTTCTACTATTGGGATCTTATCTTTCATGTTTTTATCTTAAATCACCAAGAGATTGCTCCCACACCTAAAGAGTTTAAAACTATCATGAATTTAGACATCCCTTTAGATATTCCTTATATTGTACCATCTTTTAACGGTCATTACCCATGGACATTACGCCACCCTTGGTTGCTTAGAAAATTATTCCAAATGTAAGTCCAATTTCTTTACAGACAGTTCTTCTTTTTACCAATTAACTTCTGCCTAGTTCAATTAAATAGGTGAAGTGTGTCTTGTTGTGTATTTTTGGTGACTTGTTAGTGGTCACTCATGAGGACAAGCATTATGATTACAAGATATTACAAGTATTGATCAGAGTCTATTTTGGGAATAATCCCTTTAGTGTCATTATTGCTGAGACCATCTGAGGATTGGATGCCTTAAAGAAAGGTGACAACAATTTTATGACTAAAAGTCCTTTGCTTTTACAAGTTTATTTCACTTAGAGAGCCCGTTTGGATTTTTCCTTTAGCTTTTCTTTTTTACCTTAATTTTTTCCTAACACGACCATGAGGGTTTTCACATTAGCAGGTTTGCCTAACTTTTGCTTAGGTGGTGTTTTTTCAATTTTCCAACCTAATGAATTTTTTTAGATATGGTTACAGAAGAAGTTACAGGTGCTTGCTATGCCCTTTGAGAATATTTGGATTAGATACGCCCTAAAATCATCATTGTGAGTGAAAACTTGAGAGAAAGTTTAGCACAATGGACATATGGACTCCATAGCTTAATGGGATCACTGAATTTCGATGGATGTGCCCTTGGTGGAAGATTTCTTATTTTTCTCTATCTTGTCATTCGAGTTGTGTTCCATTGGTTGGATTAAGGCATGCAACCTTTTACATCCCCTATCAGATTCAAATACAATTTGGTTTGAGGCAATGGGTTCCTCTTAAACCTTTAGGCTTTCAAGGTGGATACTTGACACAACATTTTATATGCTCATACGTAGACTTTTGGAAACATCATTTTATGCTGAAGAATATACCTAATCATAAAGCTAGTGATACAAGTATAGATATAAAGATTGGATTATTACTACATATTAAAAAGAAGAAATGAAGATACATCTTTTACATCTAAAACGAAAGCTTCTATCTAGACTTTTTTTGAGTTTAGTTATTTGTAGGATTTTTCTCACTAAATGGCAATTTACATACCAATAATCATGGCTAAGCATTTCTAACATCAATTACATTTTAGACTAACCTACTTAATCTTGGTAAATATATTAATTGGCCCTGATAAAAATACCGTTATCAATAAGCCTTTACTAGTTTTCTTGATTGAACAATTTCTCTCTGTTCCCCTAACTTTTGCATAAAGTGCCTATTTTTATGTTTTCACCTCATCAAGTGTCTTAATTTTTGCCTAAGCTGCCCTTTTTTGGGTTTTTAACTTAGCAAACCTTTTTTTCTTTTTCCCTTTTTTAGCAAAAGTACTTCTTTAACCTGTCCATGGTCATAGGTTATGAGAATTCATTGCCTTCCAAATATGAAATTTTGACATCCCTATGCTTGAGTACTTTCTTTGCCATATATAGACCTTCCTAATTAGGCTTAAACTTTTCTCTAGGGTTTGTTAGCAAATGCCTAATTTGTTTTAAGACAAGATCACCTTCTTGAACAGGACTTGGCTTGAATTTTTTGTTGTAGGCCTTAGCAAGCTTCGTTTGATATAGTTGCATGTGATATGGAGCTTTCATTCATTTTTCATCAACTAACACCTGCTATTTATATCTAGCCCTTGCCCACTCAACTTTTGTCACTTTTGCTTCTAAGACTTCCCTTAATAAAGGGACCTCAATTTCTACTAGTCGTACTACTTCCATTCTATATACCAGTGAGTAAGATGTGGCATTCGTTGAAGTTTTGACAATCATCCTATAGCCCCAAAGTGCTAATGGCAACATTTCTACCTAACCCTTGTAGGTCACTATTATTTTCTATAAAATTTTCTTGACATTTTTATTAGTTGCTTCCATTGCACCATTGGCTTGATGCCTATAGGGGGAAGATTTATGGTGCTCAATCCCATACTTTTATAGGAGCTATTTGGTTTCACTTTGAAATTGTACTTTATTATTTGAAATTTCCTAGTGTGGTGACCCATACCTATAAATGATATTTCTTTTAATAAATTTATCCATCAGCTTTATCCCTAAGTTATTGAAAGATTCAACCTCTACCCACTTTGAAAAGTAGTCAATTGCCACTACTATGTATCTATGACCCCTCACTATAGATAGCCTTATTTCTCCTATTATATCAATTCTCCACATAAAAAAAAGGCCATAGAGAAGACAAACTAGTTAATTCAGCATAGATTTAGCATTTATGACACTTCTTGACAAAGCTGCAATAGTCAGTTTCCATGGTCAACTAGTAATATCCTAATCTCAAGATCTTCTTTCCTAGATTTCTCCCATTCATGTGCAAATCACACCACACCTTTATACACTTTGGCTAGTATCTTTTGAGCTTTTGCTTCATCCACACACCTGAGTTAGACCTCAACTTAGTGTCTTTTATACAACATTCCTTGGAAGGAGATGAACTAAGTTGACAGTCTTTTTAGTACTTTCTTATCCTTTCAGTTGCATGTTTTGGATATTCTTCAGTCTCCAAGTATGTTTGAATGTCATGGTACTAAGAAAGTCCATAGTTAATCTCTACCTCTATTGTATTAACTATACCCATATATGTTAGATACCTTACCTTAGTGAAATACATTAGCTTGAACATGTCCTTCTTAGTGAGATTAGTTACAAACATTAAAGTTGCTAAGGCATCAACTACCTAATTTTATTCTCTTGGAATATGACAGAAGGTACATCTGTCGAATGCCTTTAACAAGTCCATGACTATTTTGACATACCTGCTAAGATTCTCATTTTTGACTTCCGAATTGCCTTTTACTTGCTATATTAGCAATATGGAAACCTTATATACATCGACTATTTTTACTCTTAGTAGGAATAAAGTTTTGATTCCATGGATGCATGCTTCATATTCAGTAATGTTGTTGGTTACTAGAAAGTTTAACTTTCTTACAAAGAACATGTGTTCTCGTTCTAGGCTAATAATTAATACATAAGCACTCGCACCATCAAAATACATTATCCATCCTTCTTGGGATATTGCCACGAAGTATTCATCTAAAAATTCAAACTCTACCTCCTCATTCTTAATTGGTTGTTGTGCTAGGAAGTCTGCCACTGCTCACCCTTTGATTGTTTTCTTAGTCACATAGGAGATTTCAAACTCTTCTAGCAATAAAATCCATTTGCCTATTTTACCTACTAGAGATGGTGTAGTTCGTAGATATCTTAAAGGGTTATGTTTAGCTACTGCCTCCACTTTGTATGATTGAAAATAGTAGCAGAGCTTCTTGGAAACCTAGATTACTCTTAAATATACCCTTTCCACTTCCACATACCTTTGCTCATATGGGAATAGCTTCTTAATTAAGTAGTAAACTGCATATTCTACCCCGAACTCGTCTGCTTGTGCAATGAGGGCCCCTGTGGAGTTCTCTTCTACTGCAAGGTATAGGATTAGGGCTTTCCTTAATTTGGGTGGTTTCAAGATTTCAGGTTTGGTTAAGTACTATTTTATGGCTTCAAATGCTTTCTGACAATCACTTTTCCATTCGCAAGGTTAGTTCTTCTATAATAGTTTGAATATAGGTTCACAGATAGATTTGAGCTTGGCTATAAACGTGCTAATATATTATAGCTTTCCTACGAATCCTTGTACCTCTTTTTTTTATCTGAGGAGTAGGCATTTCCATAATTGCTTTTACCTTATCAAGATCTATCTTGATACCGTTCTTGCTTACCATTAATCCTAACAACTTCCTTGATGTTACTTCAAAAATGCACTTTTTAGGGTTAAGTCTCATGTTGGAATAGTCTAACCCTTAGAAAAACTTCTTTAATACCTTGGAATATCCTTCCCTTTCTATGGAATTAATCATTGTGCCATCTATATAGACTTCTACCTCCTTATGTATCATGTCATTAAAGAGTTTGGTGGCCACTCTTAATATGTTGCTCCTATATTTTTAAACCCAAAAGGCATTACCTTATAACAATAGGTCCCCCATTCTATTATAAAGGTCATTTTACACTTATCTATCACCTTTATAAGGATTTGGTTATACCCTAAGAATCCATCACAAAGGAGTACATGGTTATCCTGTCAATTAACACATTGATATAAGGTAGGGGAAATCACTTTTGCAGCATGCTTTGTTTAGGTCTTGATAGACCATGCATATCTTAACCCTTCTGTCTTTTTTTGGTACATAGACAATATTGGCTAACCAATTAAGGAAGAATTCTCTTTAATGAACTTGGCTTCTAGTAGCTTAGTGACCTCTTCTTTAACTTTCTCAACCCATTTTGATCTCATTCTTTTAAGCTTTTGGTAGACTGGGGCAATGTGATCATAAGTTGAAATTACATCTTTAGCCACCTCATAAGTGATACTAGGCATGTCTTCATAATTCCAAGTGAATATTTTTCAATAATCTCTCGAATTTTTCTCTTTCCATGGCAATAGTATCATAGGCAATTAATATATTTTTAGGTTGTTCATTTGTACCAAGATTAAATGGTTTAGTTTTAATACAATTAATGTAAAAAATGCTCATGTAATAATCATTAGAATGCATGTTTCCATCAGGAGAAACATCACACAAATAAGCAAACTCATTTTTCACTTTATTAGAAATAAAATTATTTATCTCAAAGAGGTCAGATAAATACAATTCATTAAAAAACAATTCATTATCTAGATTAGGTACATATTTAGCTATAGTTGGATAGATCTCTTCAGTGGATGAAAAGCCTGGAAAGATCTCTTCCTCCCATTGAACTTGCTTCAGATCTCTTGATTCTTAATCTATGACATTTGCAAAAATCTCGAATCCATGCTTATAGTAACCAGCTATCACTATTGACTCTAGGGTCCCATCATACTTGGTCTTCCCTTGCCTCACAAAATGATCTTTCAGACTATTCCCTTTCTACTTAAAGTTATCCTCTATACTTTGGTCATACCCTAACCCTTTAGTGGTTTTCTAGCTCTTGATCTCTAATGGCTATATTATCCTCAATAGGTTCTCACCTAAACCAATTCCTGGGAGAAAGTTGATTCATTTTATGATTTTAGACACTATGAGGTCCATGTAATCTTTATATATTCAAGCGATATGGAACCTATTAAATGGCTAGTTTGTAATGGCAAAGGTAGACATTGCATGATTGATTTTACCCATGATTGTGATTATGCTACCTTCATATGAGAACTTAATCATCTAATATAGAGTTAAAGGGACCCCTCCAAGTTTATGGAACTAAGGCCTACCAAGTAGTACTAAGAATATGGCTGGGATGTCAATGACTATAAATTTAACTTCATCACAATAGGCCCCACTTGGACTTTAGTGGTGAATAAAACTTCAGCATGTCTTTTTATGCCATCATAAGCTTTAATAGTGATATTAGAAGGCACTAAATCTTCTTTTTTGATACCTAAACCTGCTTAGATCTTGAATAGTCACACACATAGTGATGAACTATCATACACCATAGCATATCATATTTTCTTCCTATTCACCTTGGCCTTGATAAAAAGTGGTTGGTTGTGTTCTCTTCCTTCCAATGGTAAGTCCTCATTTGAGAAGGTAATTGGCCTAATTTTTCAATTTTTCACAACTTAAACTAGCTCTTTAGGTGTAATAGTGGCAAATACTGAGAACTATCCCAAGGATTCTATTACTATCTACATATGGTCTTGTGAGGAAATTAACAGATCCTATATGTTAATGTAGGCCTGTGTTTTCTTTAGTTGTCTGAGTATTTTGTCATTTTTATCTTTCTTGAATTCAATCTTTTTTTCTGGGAGAATCTAACCATTTTTCTCAACCTTTTTCACTATTTCTCCCTCAACCCTTATTTTCTCTCTCTTACCCTCTTTGGGATCCTTATCAAAAGATCTATCCCAAAAATCTTTGCTCTCCCAAAGCTCACTTCCACTCTTATTCTCCTAAAAGCCAGTTACAAGGATGGCCTCTCTTACTTTTACCCCCTTACTTATCTCATGGTCGAATCCGTATACGTCTCTCAGCACATACTCTTTGAGTAGTTCGGACTTGAGAAGGCAAAAGGTCTAATAACATTTGGGAAATGGGTGAGTGGGCCTCTAGATCTGGTATCTATTTAGTATCAATCAAATCCTATATGTCCTTTTTGAGGAGCTTACAGTTATCTATAAGATGGCTTGGTAGGTATAATATTAGTTATGCCTATGATTAGGAGGTAATGGACCGTTCTGAGGTTGAGGCAGGAGAGGCTATAGCTTTCCTTTTTTGACCAACTTTTTTAGACACTAAAATAAAGACTTTCCTAGGTTGGAGTAACATTTACCTTAGATGACATTGACATCTATAGTCTTAGTGGTACCCCCAGCATTATTATTTGAATAACTCTTATTGCTTATCCTCTTGAACCTCTTATTTTGATAGTCTATTTCTAGGTTAATGGCAATGTCTTTTAGCTACTCCCAAGTTGTGATGCCCTTGGCTATGAGCCCACTATTCATGTAGCTATTGGCATTTCGAATGAACATCTTTATCTAGTCAATGTCATTAGGCTTATTTCTCATCTTTAGCATTTAGCCCTCCACCTTTCAAGATAATTTGAAAAGGTTTCACTAGACTTCTATTTCACTAGTTTAAGATCTTTTAAAGTCACCTCGATACTAGTGTTGTTATAATACTATCTACTGAATGCCCTTACTAGTTCAACCTAATCTTCTTTAACCCTTTTGGTAGTGATAACAATCCAAGGGTTGGCTAGTAAGGTATATCTTGAACAGGCTCACTATTTGGTCTTCTGAAAGGTTAGTGGGCCTCATAGCTATTGCATACTACTTTAGGTAGGTCCTTAGGTCAGTGGTGACATCAAATTTGCTCAAGTTTGGCATATTGAACTTATGGGGCATGGTGTGATTTGGCCTTTGGTGACAAACCTACTCATGGCTTTCATCTTCCCATTCAACTTCTTGATCTGATCATCTTTATTTTGCTTAGGCAGAGAGACCTTATTGTAAGTATTTCTTACTAACTTCATCTATCACCTCCTTTCCCTTATGAGTTATAGAATTCTGGCCTACCTCTTTCTAAACATGTATACCGAACATTTTGTTGGTGAAGTCTTCCATCACCCTTTTCTCTATCTCACCCATAGACTCTATCAGCATGGACTTGCTAAACTCATCTAGACATTATTCCTCTCTTGGGTAGGATTGATGCTTAATTGTTTGTTCTATAAAGACGCATACCTACTATTTTCCATTGTGTTGTGAATGAGGGATTAATGATGGCTGTAATGATACATGTCATGTATGTATATGATGCGGCATGAACAAACATAAGCAGTAAGCCTTCCAAACTTATTTCTCCCACACATGTGGTCAATCCATTCTTTCCCTTAGGTGGGGTTACCTAAGTGTTAATGAGGGACACCTAAGTTTAATTATGGGCTTAATTAAGCCTACTGATTTCTCGTATGTAAAGTGCATGCTAGGATAGTGGCCTATAACATGTAAATCTTATTTTAGGTGAAATTAGGCTAGGCCCATTCTAGATAAAAGGCACAATAGGCTTGGCCCCACTTTAAATAAAGTTAAATGTAATAGGCCCATATAGCAATCATACTGTAATTGTAAACACTTAGGGTCATACAACTTAGGGGAAATGGCTAAGCTTAACTACATAGGCTCTTGGTTTTGTCTGAAAGGCTTTCATGGCTCCCATAAGTGGGGATCCCTCATAATGGGTCTTTCTAATCAAAGATAATAGCAACCGATTAGTTCACCATTTCATATACCCAAAGGTATAAGGCTTGTGAGTGATGGATATGCTAGCAATTTCCCATTCTTGAATGAAAAATAAGTGCATGGTTCACATCACCATCCAAGGTAAAAAGGGATATAGTTTATACAAAACTAATAAAAATTAAAATATTAGAAGGTATATTATTTAGGCACTTTCATATTCAATTCTTAGTCTTTAGTGGAGTCACCACTATAGATTTTTAATGTTTTATGAGGGAAGAGGGGGCTAGTATTTGGAGTCACTACCTAGCTCTACACCACGACCACTGATCATTTGCCCAAAAAAGGTTTGAAATTAGATCTTATTTATGCCCTAATAATATACATTCTTTTAAATTTTAACGTTTATCAATCTCATATTAAGCAAGTAAGCATTTTATTTTAAGCATTCATGTCATTTTAGCAGAACTAATAATACATTTCGGACTATAAGCTACCCCTCTAGGCAATAAAAATTTTACAAGCAAGGAATGACTCGAGATGAGCCCGGACAGACTTGAAAATATTGAACCCTGAAGCTCAAAAATTCCATTGAGTTCATTGGTGAAAGAATTTTTGAAAACTAAGGTCATTATCAAATTTCCATAATTTTTAAAGTTGGCACACAAATCGAGGTAGTCTAAAAACTATCTTATCGATAGAATTTGGTTGCAAAAATTTATGAACATGTAGAGGGGATTAAAATATGAATTTTAAAAAAAATGGTGTAATTTTTTGAGGTCCATTTGAACTTTGGTGAATTTTTAAACTTTGCCAAAAAATCAAAATGTTTCAAGATAGCTATGGGACCCACCCACACTAAGACATATAGCCTAAGACCCATGCAAAGTGGCAAAAGTGTTTGACAAGTGGACTTTTCCACTTAAACAAAAGCAAAATTTTCCCTTTGGTTGCCAGTAGGAAATCGACACCATCTTCAACAACTTTCCCCATTTTCACCATCTTCTTCACACCAATTTCTAGAATTTCTGCACACCTAAATTAAATTTGATGTGTTAGGGAGCTATAAGATAAAGAATCATAGAAAAAGGAGTCTCTAAGAATAAATAAAAAATCCCCAAAGTTTGCTAGTCAGAGCCTATTCCTACAAGCAGCTAAAGTGAGCTCCCTTGTGTTTCTTTAGGCTTTCTCTTAAATTTTATTGCTGGAATTAGGTGTCCAAGCTGCCTAGCATCTGTGGGGATAGGTTTTGATGGCTTTTGAGGTTAATTAAAGCAAAATGAAGCTTGAAGATAGGAGGAGAAGTTGACCGTGGCAGGATGGAATTGTTATTTTGGGAGGCTTAAAGTGTGGACTCCTTATTTCTTGGGTATGACGTAAGTGAATTTAAACATTCACTTCATGCCCTTTAATTTTAATAGCTTATATTTTGGTTAGGGATCATTTAAGTACATGAATAAGCTTAGATAGGTAGTTTTCTTAAAGATTTATTGTACATGGCTTAATGGGATGTGGATTGTATGGTTATTTGATGAAAGGAACTAATGTCTACATGAACCTTATAGTTGGCCAAGAGGTATACAAGTAGTGTAAGGTGTGCTTATGGTGTTTAACGTATAAATTGACAGCTTTAAGGTTAATATGAATTGAATTCCATGTAAACTAATGGAAAAAGGCATTATTGGCATGAAGGGTTTGTGTAGCCAAGAGGTGTGAGTTTGGGCTATGGCATGAATATTGGGTTTATGACATGTGAATCATGGTAGAAATAAGAGGTTGTCATAGGAATGTATGTATAAAGGGTGATTTCGGTGGTACCAAGCATGTACATGTGTGTCTGATGTATGGCCGAGGCATGTCTGGCTTGTGTAATGGCGTAGCATGCATGGTATGAAGTATATATATGTATGTGTATGCTAGCATGGTAATGTGTAAGATATATG
>CANXYI011534058.1:0-11589 GCA_948208565.1 Hura crepitans
CGAGCATGATCCTATGAGTCTTTAGGCATGATACTGTGAGCCTTCAGGCAAGATACCGTGAGCCTTTGAGCAAGATACCGTGAGCCTTTGAGCATGATACCATGAGCCTTTGGGCATGATACTGTGAGCCTTCAGGCATGGTACCGTGAGCCTTCGTGCGTTATGTAGTGAGCCTTTGAGCATGACATCTTGAGCCCTCGAGCATGACACCTTGAGCCCTCGAGCATGACACTGTGAGTTTATTATTTAGCATTTGATAATGGCACTGATATTTGGAAAAAAATTAAGCTAATAACTATTAAGGTTAATAATGAGGTAATATAGCTTGTCCTACAATCTAGTTTTCCTAGCAAGTAAATAAAGTATGATATATGGGTTGTTATGCTAAATGTGTGATGATCATATTCTTAATCTTGTTGTTTGCTCTACAATTTATAGGGTCATGTATATGGTGTATCACATGATTAATGTATGCTATGTAATATGTAGTTATTTGGATATTATGACTATTGCTAATGTAAGTTTAATATATGATTGAATTATTATAAGTGTGCTTGATAAAGTGATTACACCACTAAGCTTTATGCTTAATGCGTTGCTTATTTTTGCAATGCATAAGTTAAACAAAATTGCAAATTAGAATCAAACCCTCTACACCATAGGAGACATGAAGAATTGCCCTCTAGGTATATTTTGTTTCTTTGTAAATATATAACGATGTAATAGCATTTATAATACTCTTGTCATCTAATAGAGGGATTGGGCCTAATCTATGTAAATCAATTTGGTTTAGTAACTCTAATTGAGGTACGATTTTATAAATGTTTAATATAATGTTTTAAATTACATTGCATGAATTGTATGATATTTATTACTTTTTGCATGTGATGAGTGTTGTTGAGGGTGCCTGAGGCCCCATTGAGTTTTTATATAATGTTTGATAAGTTTGAGCCTTCATTGTATGTAAGATATTGTTGTGATGAGTTTACAGCTCAGGAGGACCCAGGTGGCTAAGAAACTATTATGCCATGTTTATTGAAGTGCTTTTCTTAGTGGGTACTATTTAGGAAAATTTCCTGGTATAGCCATTATGCTGTCGGAATTTTGACATGATAACCCCAATAGTTACCTCATAATGCATGCCATAACTGTTTTCACTTTTTTATAATTTTTGAGTTTTAAAATTTCTCAAGAAATAAAGAGTTTTATTTGGGTTGACTTTTTATGTATGGATTTCAAATACCATTTTGCATTATGCATGTCTTCTATTTGGTCTGTTGTATAGATTGGGTCATGTGTGTAATAGTAAAAGCATAACTAGCCACTTCCTCTCCCTATTCTTCTGCTATCTGATTGGTCATTTTGATTTACCATAAAAGAAACAACATATCAGCCTTTTTATAGTCTAGCAGTTCATAATAATTAATTCCTAAACACTAGCATTGATGTAAAATAATAAGGAACATTTAACTATGCTCTGATACCAACCAATGTGACACCCATAAAAAGATTTTCGAAGAAACCCATTAAGTGATGCACTTCCCCCTAGGTCACCTAGCCGGATATTTTCCTCGGTCTACACTCCTTAACACTTGAAGATTATTTATTATTTGATCTAATATTACTTAAATCCTCAGCCTATCCCTTTACTATTTTTATTTAAGGTATAATAGACCTAAGAAACCATTTAATATACCTCAATATGTTTACAAAAATCTAGGGAGCACAATAGCTATCTGGGTAACATTCTAAAATTCTTTTTACCTATAAAAACACTTTTTAATATCATTATTATCACTCTGACTCTATTCAGACCATTTTGGTCCACTCAGTACATCACCCTATTATCAACATATAGTAAGATACCATAAGGCCTCAAGCCCAAAATCATTAAAAGCCATAGAAATTAAAAATATTGATAGGTAGCCTATTTATATACATCACACATACACTTATATATACATAGAATAGTAACTTTTAAGCTTACTAAACCCATAACCTATAGTATTTACATGAGTGCCTACTAAACCATAAAAAAGCACATAGCAATATAACCTTCGATGCCTCTACTACTACATTGCATCATCCTCGAGACTGGATTGCTAACTTTTGTAACCTGATCACTAAAACACTGGTGTGCTAGGTACAAAACTTAGTGGTGAATTTAATGTATTCAAAACATGTCACATGTAGGCACTCGATGTAGCAACAAGCTATAAATGTATAAATACAATGCATGGAAATCAATTCATGCAAGTGACAATAATTCTACTACTCACTATCCCAACCAATTAAATATAGTTATGCCACCATGGTAATTTCATTTATTTTATTCATTATGTGATTTGACGTCAAGTTCAAACTGTATTTTAATTTACTTTTATTTAATTTAATAGGCCCAACTAGATAGACTATATTTAACAACACTAGACTATGAGGGAACTAAAAATTGTGAAATGGTCCATATTCTTAACCTCGACCATTGCACTAGCATAGTCTGATAGTAGGGATCAGTTCACTTTAACCTCTCAATACTAGATAGGAAATAGAAAAGATCAATTTGTAGACCTCCTAATATCCAATAATCAATTGCAAGTAGCTCTAATGAATAGCGGGGATTAGTCTGTAGACCTCCCAATATCTAACACTCATTATCAAGTAGCTCTAGTGGATAGCAAGGATCAATCTATAGACCTCCCAATATCCAATATATCATCATCAAATATCTCAAATAGATAGCAGGGATTAGTTTGTAGACCTCCTAATATCAAGCAATCATCATTAAATGTCTACCAGCTGCTAATCCTTACTTGATCAGTCAAACCATCTAATTGGTGTCTAACTAATAGGCCATTTGTCTTCATTTTATGTCTATTTACTTACCGATCATTATTTTATAATATTTAAAGTTCTACAATAGATCGTTATGAATTTATTTCAATAGTTGAATTTTAACCCAAACAGTTATAAGTTTATTCTTATGCTATTCCTATGGATTGAAGGGTAATTTTGTTAAAAACTATCATAAGGGACAGAGTGTGGGCAAAAGATTAGCACCTATATAGACTAGAGGTGAAAAGAGTAGTAGAGGAGAGAGGATAAAGGGAACTAGGAGAGAGAGTATAGAGTCCTGACTTGAGTAGAGAGCACTTGCTTAATAGTATGCCAATAGAGCACATAAGTGTCCTAATGAACTAGATGTCATGGCTAGTACTTTTCTTTTCTTTAACTCTCCAGTATAATAATTGATACGAGGTCAACGCATTCATATGTATGCACAATATGAGCACAACACTGGGGGTTAGTTTTAAAAGTACCTGACTTAGAAATTATGGTCAGCAACCTCATAGGCTAGCATGTGGTAGTAAACAGAATTTATAGAGACTGTTTTTTTAGAATACAAGATGACTAGTTATTAGTTGACTTGATAGAGTTGCCATTTGATGATTTTGACATGATTTTAGGAATGGACTAGTTGTACAAATATCTAGTGATTTTGGACTATAAGCATAAGAGATTGACTCTCTAGTCTAATGATAAGTCATAAATAATAGTCATGGGAGAGAGAATCTATTTCATGTCCAATATGATATTACTGACCACTGCTAGAATGATAATAAGGAAAGGTTGTCAATCGTATCTTGGCCATGTATTTGACACTAGAGCAGAGGAGCAAAATGATAATAGGATAACTATTGTGGCTAAGTTTGTGGATTTTTTTGAAAGAATTACTGTGTTTGCCACTAGAAAGAGAGTTAGAGTCTAGTATAAAGGTTTTGGCTGGTACTGCTCCTATATCGATAGCACCTTTTTGGATGTCACCAGTCGAGTTAAAAGAGTTAAAGGTGCAATTGTTAGAGTTATTGGAAAAGGGATTCATTAGACTAAGTTTTTCACCTTGCGATATACTGGTTCTTTTTGTGAAAAAGAAAGATTATTCATTATGGTTATGTGTTGATTACTGGTAGTTGAATAAGATGACCATTAAGAACAAGTATCCACTACCATGGATCATCGATCAATTTGATCAATTTAAAGGAGCTAAAGTGTTCTCAAATAATAAATTTGAGATCTGGGTGTTATTAGTTAAGAGTGAAGGAGTCAGATCTGATGAAGACTGCTTTTAGAATTAGGTATGGTCATTATGAATAACTAATAATGCCATTCAGGCTTACCAATATTCTTATAGCATTTATGTACTTCATGAATAAAGCCTTTAGACTTTACCTTGACCAGTTTGTTAAAGTCTTCATAGATGACATTCTGGTTTATTTAAACAATAAGTGTCACGCCCCTTACAGGATTCTTGAAGAAACCCGATAGGCAATGCACTTTCCGATAGGTGACCCATCTTAGGATTGCTCTAAGGGTAAACTCCTTAGTACATATGGACTGTGCTAGAACTCTATTAGATATTACTTAGACATCTAGTCTAATCCTTAATCATATTCATAAAAGGTTTGACAAACTTAGAAAACTCATTTACAAACACTTTCCAGGTCATAAAAAAATTGGGTAGCATAATGGCTACCTAAGTGACATACCAAAATTTTCCTTTATTCACCCATTAAAACACTTCTATGGGCAAAAAAAATCTTCAAATCTCTATTTGATCCTTTTTTGTTGCCCCAATCAATCATCAGCGCACATAAAAGAATCATAGATATAAGGCCTCAGGCTTACAGTTATCAAACCATAAGAAATCTACACAAACATAACACCTGCTTATATACTTGCTAACAATGTTTTGTATAGACATAGTAGCTTCTAAGCATGCTAACCAAAACCTACAAGATTTACATGAGTGCCACTACTAGAAAGAAAAATAACTTTTTTTACCCTTTAACACTTGTATGGCTACATTACATGCTTATCAAGGCTAGCCTACTTATCCTTTTTACCTGTGCACCATAACATAAGTAAGTTGAGTATAAAACTCAATAGTGAATTTAAGCCATTTAAAACATGCAGTATGCAGTAATACACACAAGCAAGCATAAAATAATGGTCTAAGTGTAATGTGTGTGTAACATGTTTGATGCTTGAAGTTATTCAGATAGCATGTCATATTTTTTCATAATTACCAAAATGCCACTAAGGTGTATTTATTAATATTTATATAAGAAATTATCATTAATTAATTTAAATTTACTTTTTCTCTAATTTAAGTCCATTTTATAGGCCTAACTAGATAAACGACACTTATAGACACTGGACCAAGAAGGAACTAAAAAGTGTGAAGTGGACACATTTTACCCTAACCACTATACTAGCTTGATATAGCCATAGGGATCAGTTCTTAGGAACCTCCCAAAGGGCAAAAATACTGAGTAAATGTGTATAAGGATTAGTACATAGACATCCCAAGGGCACTAATCATGTCAAATAATTCTTTCGGGTCTGCCTAGTGGACTAGTGTAATGGCCCCTCTAAAGACCTTCACTGCTGTGGTGCCATAGTTTGATATACAGTCAATAATGAAAAGTGTATGCCTCATAAACTAGTGTAGTGGCTTAATTATGAACCTCAGCTATTGCACCAATCGAGTCTAATAAATAAATAGTCTAGTAGCTACTAATCCTAAAGTTGACTAGTCAGCCTATCTAGTGGTTGTCAAACTAATAGGCCATCTTAGACCAATTTCAGTTCATTTCTCTGCTATTCACCTTTTTATAATATTATAAGTTGAAAAATAGATAGTTCAAATTTTTATCAGACAGTCAATTTTTTACCTTGATATAACAATAGGTCATTTTTACCACTACCGGGTAATTACGGGTCAATTTTTCTATAGCATTTAAACTCATTTTTGAAAGCATAATTACATGCATATTGAATGAAGTCTAGTCCATAATTTTGGCTCTATTATTCATATGCTAAGAAGATAATTTAATTATAGTCCTAAAATCATTTTTAACAGGATAGTTATATGTAGTTTTACCTTTTTGCGATGGCTATTTTAAGTTCATTTTTAGTCTTTTTTCAATGTCAATTGCAACTATGGTCATGCTTTTCCATAGGGGTAAAGCTAAACACAAGAAAGTATATCAAATTGCCATACAAATGGCTTCCATGACAAGTTACACAAACATCACAAGATGGGTCACTTTAAGGTACCAATTTAATGCCTAAAACTAGTACATTTACGAGTCCATTTTTCATGCCATTTCAAGCAAATTTCAAGTTTATTTTTCAACCTTTTTCTGTCCTTTAAAAGTGTCCAATATGTTATTCATTTCATGCCATACTAAGCATGCACATTTAGCTAAATCATGCTATAAAAACAATGCAACATTCATGCCATAATGTCATGTCATTACACACATATATGCTAGTTAAACCATAACTCATTTTCATGCCATTTTACCTTGCAAAGCTCTCAACCAATAGCCTTAATTTGCCTTATACATTCTTTCAATCACATTCAAGCACACATATACACATTTAGACATCACATAAGCATGCCTACACATACAGTATACTTTTACCATGCAAACTAAGCTAACATACACTATGATTATGCCTCGGCCACATTATGTGCACACACACACAAAAGCTTCATTTCACCAATGTCTTTGCCATCACCTCACATGCCATTAATGGCAAGCCATATAGCATATTGTATGCTAACTACTTATGCCATATACTTAGCTTACCCACTAACTAACCTCTTAGGCAAATAAAGGAACACATCAAAACTTCTAATTCTTGCCACATACCTATATATTTCATGTCATATACCTTAGAAACCATGCCATATTTACCTGAACAAGCTATACACACACACGTACAAAAGCACAAAGCTTTTGGACAAAAGAAAAAATTGCCTTTCCATGCATTTCTTTAATAAAATCAATATTCCCATCATGCATTACACATAACACTAGCCTAAATATGTAACTAAATCACTAATTCACACTTATTAGCCACAAATCACACAATTTCCTTATAAGAAATCCTAACTTATCACATAAAAATTCTATCATTCATCATTCAAATGCCTTAAATTCACTTACCTCAAAATTAAAAGAGTTGAATTCAACACTTCAAGCTTGAAATAACCCACCAATACCTCACTTCTTCCTTAGTCTCTATACATACCAACATACCTTTAAAAATCCACCAAAAATCACACATATGTCTAATTAAAATTCCAAGCATATAAGTATTCTTAGAATTATCAAATCCCCTAGGAAATAAATTAAAAAGGGTTGAAATACTTACACATTAAAAGTTACACTTCTAGTTATCTTTGATGTATACCTTAGCTTCCTTGAATTTTCTTAAGCTCTAGCCACTCTTATGGCTTCCAAGACTTTCACAAATCAATTCATAACATAGTTAAGGGATTTATGGTGGCAATAGGGAAAGAAAAAACTTATTTGATGTAATGAAAATGGAGGTGAAGAGCTAAAATGGTGTCAGACTACAAAGGGGAAAAAAAGGAGGAAGAAGGAGGGGGTGAGTGGATATGGCCAACTAGCCACTTAGATGGCAAATTGGGATTTATATAGGTGGTGAGGTGGCCTGAGTGGGGTCCACATGCCACTTGAACAACCTGTAAAAGCTTTATTTTGATAAAAATTTAGGGAATTATAAAAAATCACTCGAACCTCTAAAAATTATCTTGTTTATTTTAAAAATCCTCAATTAGTCCCATTTAAGGGCTCAAAAAATTTCACGGCAAAATTACACTGATAGGACTATTAACCAACTACCTCAAATTATGTGTAAAACCTCAAAATTAAGAAAATTTACAAACAACCTTAAAATTCAAAAATTCTTTTGCCAATAGACTCAGGGGAATTTTTAACCTTCATAGTATGGCATTTTTAGATCTATCTAGGCATATCTCAGGTTATTCCTAGCTCGATTCCATCTGAGCCTTTGACCTATTAGATTACAGCCTAAAAAAATTTATTGGTTTTAATAAATCTTTAAATTAAGTCAATTTCATCAACTTATGGCCCCTCAAAGTTTCATGACCAATACCTCTATCTAAAGCCTCGTGAAAGTGACCCAACACTCCAGGAATACTTTCCAGCCTCAGTAGTACTATTCTCATAGCCTCAATGTACAGGTGTTACAATAAGGAAGAGCATGAGTAGCATTTAAGAATAGTTCTTTAGTTTCTAAGAGAGGAAAAGTTCTATGCCGAACTCAGTATATGTGCCTTTTATTTGAATGAAGTACCTTTCTTAGGGCACATAGTATCAGTTGAGGGTTATAGAGTTAATGTTAGCAAGATAAAGGCAGTGATGGAGTAAAAGCCACTTAAGAACACTATAGAGATAAGGAGTTTCCTAGGTTTGGCAGGATACTACAGGCACTTTGTCAAGGGGTTTTCTTTGATAACAGCTCATATGACACACCTATTAAGAAAATATGTATAGTTTTTTTAGGATGACAAGTGCCAAAAGTGTTTTAAGAAGCTTAAGGTTGCATTAATAGAGACTCTTATTCTTTTATAGCTTATTTTGAGGAAAAACTTCACCATAAATAGTGATGCATCTCAAAATAGATTAGGGTGTGTTTTGATGTAAGATTGCAAGGTTGTAGCCTATGCTTCAAGAAAGCTAAAACCAAATAAGAATAATTACCTTATTCTTAACTTAGAGCTTACAACCATTGTGTTTGCCCTAAAAATCTAGAGACATTATTTGTATGATGAGAAGTGTTAGATCTACACAGATCATAAGACTCTTAAATACCTTTCTACATAGAAGGAGTTAAATATGAGATAGGAGATGGATGAAATTGATCAAGAATTATGACTGCTTCATTGATTATCATCCAGGGAAAGCTAACATAGTAGCATATGCACTTAATTAGAAATTTATGACTGCCTTAAGAGCTATGCATGTTCTCCTACAAGTTATTAGTGATAATGCTCTTTTGGCTAAGATGCAAGTCAAGCCAAGCCTATTGTAGCAAATAAAAAGCTATTAGAAAGATGATTCGAGGTTGATGAGTATCATTAGTGCCATTTAAGAAGTGAAGCTAATAGAATATGAGTTAAAGAATAATGGTTATCTATACTATAATGATAGGATTTGTGTGCCAAATATGAGAGAGTTGAAGAATCAGATTCTATAAGAATCACAAAATGCTTCTTATGTGATACATCTTGGTATCACTAATATGTGTCAAGATTTAAAGTTCTATTATTAATGGTTAGGCATGAAAAATAATATGTCTAATTATGTGATTAGGTGCCTTATTTGTCCACTAGTAAAGGCCAAGCACTAAGTTCCTTTAAGATTGCTTCATCTTATAGTGATTCTAGAATGGAAATGGGATAGAATAATTATGAGCTTTATAGTTAGGCTACCTATGACAAGGGGCAAGTGTGACTCATTATGGGTAATTATGGATCATTTGATGAAGACATCACATTTCATACAGGTGAGAATGGACTATTCCTTAGAAAAGCTAGAAAAGCTTTATTTACATAAGGTAGTTTGATTGCATAGAGTGCAATTATTAATAATATCAAATCAAGACCCAAGGCTCACATTAATGTTTTGGAAGAAACTTGACAATGCCTTAGGTACTTGGTTGATTTTTAACATGGCATTCCATCTGTAGACTATTATACAATCTAAGAGGGTCATTCAAATTCTTAAGTATATGTTAAGAGGATGTGCAATAGAGTTCAAGGGACGCTAGGGCAGATACTTGTCAATAGTGGAATTTTCATATAAGATATAGAAGAAAAGGTAAAGATTATTAGAGAGAAGCTGAAGGCAACTTCTAGTAGGTAAAAATCCTATGTGGATTAGAAGAGTAATAAGGTGGAATAGGAAGTGGGTGATAAAGTCTTCATTAAGATTTTACCTTAGAAAAAGGTGTTGTATTTTTTAAAGAAGGGGAAGTTAAGTCCTAGGTTTATTTGGCCATACAAGATAATAGAAGGTGGAGGACCAGTAACTTATCGACTAGCTTTGCCTCTAGAATTATAGTAGATCTATGATGCATTTCATGTATCTATGCTCAGAAGATATAAGTTCGATCCTATATATGTGTTGGTAATGGAGGAAATTCAAGTTAGTTCTGACTTATCCTATGATCAGGAACTAGTAAGGATTATTGATAGAATAAAAAAGGAATTATGGATTAAAATAGTGCCTTTAGTGAACGTTTTATAGAAACATCATGGAATGGAAGAAGCAACCTAAGAGACAAAAGCTTAGATGAAAGAGCAATATCTATATTTGTTTTAACTAGGTAAAAATTTAATGTTAAGGATAACATTTAATTAAGATGGGAAGAAATGTAATGCCCTGGAAATCCTGGTAATTATGAATAGTACTTTCCCGAGATGAATAGTGATTTTTTGAGACCATGAGATGCACTAAAGTTACTAGGGGAAAATATTGTTCATAAAACAATTTTGTAGAAAGTTTGAAGTCGATCGAAGGTTGCTAGAGTAATTAAAAATGATAAGAAAAATTTTATGGCAATGTCTTGGGAATATTACCCAAGGCAAAGTTGAACCATAAAATAATTTAAAAGTTGCTAAAAATTATAATAATATTATAACCTGATAATCAAAAATTTCAACGAATCCAATGGTGCAGAAATTAGAATTTTTTGACATTAGGAAGTAATATTTTTAGAAATTAAGCCACTTTAAAAACAATGTAATAAATTCAATTTTATGAGTTTTGAGCTCAAATTTTCAGGATAATTAAAAAATAGTGAACATGAATTTTTACCATAAAAATTGCAATTTTTACCATAAAAATTGCAATTTTCAGCATAAAAATTGCAATTTTCAAAGCTTGAGAAGTGTGGGGGACAGGGGAGAGGGGAAATAGAGGAAAAGGCAAAATTAACTAATTTTTATAGGGGGTATAAATATCGGCAAATTTTACAAAATTGCCATTTGAACTATTCCCATTTCTTCTTCGAAAGACTAGCTATTGCCATTGCTGGTGTTCTTCCCTATTTCTTGATTTTCTTCTTCCATTTTAGAGCCAAATTATTCCACTAAAAATGCCTAAAAATACCCCAACGACATATAACCACCATAAAAGGTGAAATCTTAGAGAAAAAAGGCTTAATGAAGTTAATTTTCAATGATCATGAATAGTGATATGAATTTTCTAGGGTAAGAGTTTTTGAGTTTTGTAATATTTTTCTAAAAATAAAAGGGACCCAAGAGATGGTATATGGCCTCAGATTAATTTTTAGAGCTTCGATTAATTTATTATGGATTTTGGAGTTTTCTTTTTGGTTATGTTAGAAATTTCAAATCGACTTAGGATAAAGGTATGGTAAAAGTATAACAAGCCTCGAGACATCCCTACAGGTGCAATGATATATGAAATTGAAATTGTTTGTATGAATTTTCCATTAAATTCCATAATATGTTAAAAAGATTTTAAATGCACATTAAATGTAAATTAGCCAAATGTGCTTGTTTTTATGTGTAATATGATGTCTAATTGATATATGGATACATTTAAATGCCTATGGTAACATGAGATTGATTAAAAATGGCAACGTACACAAAAATGGAAAATGGTGATCAAGATGTCACATAATAGGCATTAAAAGCTAAAGATGAATATGATTGATTATATG
>CANXYI011534128.1:0-19019 GCA_948208565.1 Hura crepitans
TAAAAGTATGAAATCTGAGAACTATGCTACAATACAGTTATGCAAGAACTATGTAAAATAATATCTAGGGAATAATTTATTGAGGCTTATAGAAATGAAGCAAGATTCCTTAAGAAATAATTTATAAGACAATTATATAACATGGATGGTTAAAGTACAGTGAAAAATGACTACAGGCTTACTTGAGAAGAATAAAAAGATATTCAATGGAAATTTATTAGTAATGGAATCCAAAATGATCCTGAAGGATGATATATAGTTATGGATGAGCTGAATTATGAAGTCAATGGTCGTAAAAGATAATTGAAAGGGAAATCTAGATATTCAAGGGTGTTCATACACTGGATAGGTTGATCGGTCAACTAGGGATTAGCAACTGCTAGAGGCTGAGTCAGTATGGGTTTAGCCTATGTATGGTGGGTGTAGCTGCCTAGGTTTTGTGATCAGTCACTGTACTACAGGTTATTATCGTGGATATTAGGAGTGGTCTACGGATGAGTCCTTAAGTATACACCACAGGATGATGATATTGATATAATTGTAGATATTAGGAGTGGTCTACGGACAGGTCCCTAGAGTATCAGATGATAGTTATGTATAGACGTCGGGGTCCATAATGCGGGTGATGACACCATTCTGCTTCTTATCTAGTTCTCGGACTATAAGGGTTAGTGCAGTAGCTGAGGCCCAAAATAGGGGCCACTGCACATTGTGATCCTATTATCCAGTGGTTGGGAGTTCTTCCTGAACCCATAGGGATAAACGATAAATAAAAGGATTTGAATAGACTCAATGATAGTAATGCAAAATAAGGTATAAATCTACCTTAATGGAAATAATTTATGAGAAATATACTAAGATTAAAGAATAGTGGTAAAGGCTGAGATATAATAAATTTATGTGAACTTAATGAGAATCCCTAAAGGAATAGAAGATTGAGAAAATGGTAATGGAATAGGAAATGACTAAAAAGAGATAAGTTATAAAGGAAATTAGTTAACATACTAGAAGAGAGCTAAATATGTATAGATGATAGATGAACTGAACTGAGTATTGGATATAGGGTTTAGTAAAGGACATACATAAGTGGTAAAGCAATACTGATTTGGTGTTTAAAACATGGTAAAAGCACGTAACTTAGAGAAATAAATAATATGACTACCTTGGTAGATAATATAGATGAGAGCTTAAGGAAAGGCAAGGAAATTTTTAACAAATACAAATAATAAGTTCTTGTGTGTGTTTACATGCCATAGAGTACATAGTACATTTGGTTAAATTCACCATTGAGTGTATACTCAGCATATCGGGTTTTTGATGTGCAGGTGGTAGATGTATGAAGGATATGAAGTAGACAATTAGTAGTGTACATGACGATTGTCCAAGTATGGTATGACATGATTAGATTACATGGTATAAGTGAGTAGAGGCACTTATGCATGTTATTGATGTTGATTAGGTGTTAGAATGCTTGGTATGACTAGGATAGCAACCTACCATAGGAAGAACATAATTGATAGCTATAAATAAAGCCTAAGCTTATATAAGATTAGGTGTGTGAGTGTCATATGCCTGACAGAGTTACCTCAAACCATAGGAGTTGTTATAGGAAAAATAGACACTGAATAGAAGAAATATAAGTAAGAGTTAAATGAAAGGCCCCTGAGGAAATCTAAGGATGGGTGACCTCACGGGAAGTAGCACGTCTTGCCTATTTTTAGGGGAAATAGGTAAAGGGTGTTATAGAACCACTTTGGTTTTAGCCCTATGAGGTATTTCTAAACATCAGTTGGGTGGCAACTCCTACCTCATGTTGCCTAACTCGCTCTTTCTAAGCAAATCATATAGGAACACTTAGGATTCCTCTAATTACCTTCTCATCCCTTAGGACTCGAGAGGTGAGATTTAGGTCAACTCTTTTGTTGTTTCAATTTGATTAACCTCAAAAAGGAATAGAAGCGAACAGTGGTGACTCCATTAGGGATACCATGAGACCATGCTCTGAAAGTACATTAAATTAATATGGAATTTTATGTTTTGAGTTTATAATATTATCTTTTTTCAAAACTGCATTACATGCTAGAGCCTTAGAATATGTTAGGGGACCCTTTTTTTTGTAATGTAATTTCGAAGTATGAACCCATTTTCATTCAATTAGGGAGATAGTTAGAGGTGGCATCAATTCCAAGCCTCATATCTATAAGGTATATGAAATGGTGAACCAATTGGTTGTATGCTTATGATGAGATAGACCCGTTATGGAGGGACCATGCTTGGATGACCATAACTTGTGCGACCTAACCATAAGCCTATGTAATGACCAATAGCAACTTCCCATAGGCTTCCTGGTCAATGATGCATTATATGCTATGTGGGCCAATATATATTAAATATGACTTAGTCACCCCGAAATGTTGTTGAACCCATTGGGCTAGACTCTGCATTTTGGTATGATTGAACATAACCAGCATATATAGGCTAAATATCTTGTATGTGTTCTTTTAATACAAGAGAAATAATGTTCAGCTATCTGTTGTTAATTATTTAAATTTGTTAGGGCCCTCGATGTCCCATAGGTAAACCATCTAAGGAAAGATAACATTAACCTCATATGTGGGAAGTGATAAGGTTAGAAGGCTCTTGCTTGTGTCTATTGTTATACATATTAACATACATTTGTATTCCATACATCCTTATGCATTTTTGCATTTCATTTATCATCTCTAACCCTTTATTTTAGATCCATCATAGATCTTTGAGCCACTTGGGTACATAGGTTAGACAAAAGAATAACTAGAAAAGAACTCATACCTACCACTGACAACCAAATAGACATGGTAGGACAAGGAGAAAGCAGTTCCTCCATTCAGGTTATTGAGACTAGAATGGACCAAAAGATTGAGGAATTTGAGAGAAGAATGATGTCCATGATTTCAAGGGCAATAGCTAAGGTTGTTCCCCATGATTTCAAAGGCAATAGCTAAGGTTGTTCCTACTTCTGGTCACCATCACCTATTAAAGTGATAGTAGCCATACTCACTGGATAGACCACTACTGCTTTTGGGGGAATTGGCACTAAAAAAAAAGCTACGGCTTTAGGTGAGAAGGATAAAAAGGCTAAGTACTTCAACCCATAGTTCAATTTCTATGAAGATAATAAGGATGAAGCTAGGAATAAGATGGCATTGTAAAAAGTTGAGAATGCCACCATAAAAAAAACTAAAGGAAAAGATGGAGACATTGGCTAAAGTCATCACCATGGGAAAACGGTTAGACTCGAATGAGCTTAACCTAGAGTTTGAGGAAGTACTACCTTTAAAGTTTAAAATGCCAAAACTGCCTAAGTTCAAAGGGACAACTGATCCAAGGGCCTATATTAAGCAATACACTACCGTCATATGGGGCACAGAACTTAATGCAAAGTAGAAAATAGCCTATTTTAGCCTAACACTACAAAAGACAACAATTGACTGGAACCATGGGCTAGAAAAGGAAGTTAAAAAAGACTGGCATAAGTTTACCAAAGCTTTTATCAATTAGTATAACTATAGCACCCATATAGAGGTTATAATGAAAGACCTTAAGCTACTTAAGTAGAAGCCTAATGAAACATTCTTAGAGTATTTAATGAGATAAAAGTCTAGGGTTCAAGAATTGAGGAGGAAGCCAAAAGCAGCAGATCAAATTTGTATGTTTATGAAGAATGCTAGCCATACTTGAAAAATGGGTTAAAAGCAAAAGGGCTTAAAGACAAGGAATCGTTGAAGGATATAACGATTGATTTAGAAGAGAAACACCCTGAATAGAAAAAGAACTCAGGAGGGGTTTAATAATAGAAGCAATTTGAATAATAGAAGTGCAAGTAGAACAACTTTTAGTAGGACTAGTAAGACTGCTGAGGTGTTTGCTGTGATAAGGCACTATTCAAATCTGTGCAAACCATTGTCTTGGTGACTAAAAAATTCTAAAAAGAAGAGAAACTTCAACCTCTTCCTTCTAGACTTGCCAGGAATAAAGGCCAGCCCTATCATAGATCGGAGTTATAATGTTAGTATCATCAGCACATAGGAGATGACATAGATAACTACCACACTCTAAGGGATAGAATTCTAGATTTGATTGATTCAAGGTAGATCCCTGATCTAGAGAAGAGATAAAAAGGTTAGGGTGTCTATTTGAATGTTCCTCCACCCATCAACATCGTCAATTCAAGATTGCTAGAATGGTACATTCTATAGGACTTGTATGGAAATAACTACCTAGTAGTAAAGAGAAAGGCAAAATCAATTTATGGTTCAGTTTGTCTAATAGACTTATAGGCCACAGATAGTGAGAGTGAGCCAAAGGAGTAGATTTAAGACTTATGGTTTGAGTCAAATTCATAGTAGAAGTTGGTCGAAGAAGCAGAAGCCAATGCAATAACCTGAATCGATCAGGTAGTATCGGAGGTAGTAAAGGAGCCAATTCCACTAGTTATAGAAAAAAAGGATGATATAGTGATGAAGTAGCTAAAGAAAACTCCCATGTAGATTTCAATTTGTGATCTATTGTGCCAATCCCCTACACATCTACAAAAGGTATTAAAAGCCTTATATGCTGCAATGGTTTCAACTACCATATCGCCATCTGAGCTCATGGCAATAGTAAAGGGGAAGAAAAAGTAGTGGTCAATTTTTTAGATCAAGATCTTCCACCAAAAGGGCATTATCACAACCGTCCTTTATTCATAAAAGCTAAAGTGAATGGCGAGCACAAAGAATGTGTAATGGTTGATGATAGCTCATCAATCAATATATGCCCACTCAAAGCATTAGCTACATATGGGATTAAGGATTTGATGATCTCTTAATCCAATATCACCATTATAGCCTATGACAACACTAAGAGACAAGTGTATGGGACTTTTAAAGTTAAGGTCATGATAGGGGTGATCATAGATGGCGTAGAGTTTGTAGTGCTCAATATCTCTGCGAATTTTTCCTTACTTTTAAGGAAGATAATGGTTTTATAAGCTAGGAGGGGTTCTATCAACACCGCATTAGATGATAAAGATCCCCTATGATGGTGAGATAATGATGATATAGGCTATGAGGGAGAATCGTGTTTCAATGCTAGAGATAGCCAACTAGCCCTTTAACAGTTTCCACATTGTAAGGATCTTTTCATAAAAGGAAGAGGATGATCCCAAGGTGGTAAATATGCTTTAAAATATAAACTATTTACCTAGTGTTGGTTTGGGACATGATTCAGGTGGTTTAATCTCAGACATTTAGCCGAAGGGATAAAAGGATCGAAAGGGGTTAGGATACACAACAAAAACTTTAGCGCTAAAAAAGACAAGTAAAGGTATCCCATCATCGAAAGAGATTTTTGTTAGGGCTGAAGGGAGTGTCACTTACTATGGAGAGTTAGAGCTAGCTGTCATTAAAGGGATAGTTATGCCCAAGTTCAAAATCTTTAATGATGTGTTTGATTGGGCAATAAATGAAGTCAGGGCCAGATCAAACTTTTAGGACGAAGAGGTTATGACTAATCTAGCTAATATAGAAATCAAGCCCAAAGGAGAAATTTTGACCACTGCTATGCTTCAAGATAAGGGGAAAGGCAATATAGAAGAGGAAGACCCTCTTGAAAGCTTTTCTAAAATTTTATGCAATGCCTCTACTTGATTCCTAAAGAAACTCAATAGAAGGTATAACTTCCCACTAAGTTACCCATCTTAAAATTTCTCCAACCCATAATATTTAACACTTATTGCTTTATTTATTTACTGGACAGATTTTGCCTAAATCTTTAGTCTAATATTTAACCATTATTATTTAGGTTATATTAGACATAAAAATCCATTCCACAGGCATCAATTGATTCTCTAGAAATTAGGTAGCACAACGGCTACCTGGGTGACATTTCCTAAAAATGTACCCATGAAAAACACTTCTAATAAAAGTTCATTACACCTGTCACCCGCTGGACCCTTTTGGTCCTCCAATATCATCATCATAGGTAAGACAATCATTACACAAGGCCTCAGGCCCACAATCATCATAACCTTAGAAAATAAAACCATTCAGATAAGAAGCCTTTATACAATCCATAGCTCTACGATTAAAATTTACAAACACTCACAGCATCTTAGCTAGCTAAGCCTAAAACCACATTATTTATATGAGTGCTTACTAATTAACCCTAAAAATACAAAAAAATATACCCTTGTCTTGCTAACACTACTACACTACAAAAGCTACAAGGCTATTCAGCTACTTTCCTACTACGTGCACACTAGAACACCGATATGCTGAGTATAAAACTCAGTGCTAAATTTGATATAAAATAAAAACATATCATGCAAGCATACATGTAAATCACACATGCCATGAATACATTATGCATCATATGAAGTCCATGTTATGACAATAATATTATTTTATTACCTGATCACATTATTATATTAATCCATCTCATATTCTATCTCATTATTTAATTTATTAGTCTTGTGCCATTCCTATGATTTTATTTATTCTCTCATCAACATTAACTATCATCTTTTATTGTAATATACGAGCTAAACTAGGTAGACGAAACTTATAGACACTAGAAAAAAAGGGAAATAAATGTTGTATAGAGGCCCACATTTTGGACCTCAGTCTCTACACTGACCTAGTGTAGTGGCCCAGCTAATAGACCTCAGTCACTACACTAACCTAGCCTAATAGTAAGGACCAGAAACTCCCTAGTACTAGACAAATAAAAAATGTCATCATATCAATATATCATCAATCCATCTGTGCAGTGGCCTAGCTTATGGACCTCAATGGTTTCACCCATCTAGTCTAATAATAGGGATCTGTCTATATTAGACAAAAATATCAACATCATAATGTGTAGTGGCTCAGCTAAAGAACCTCAGTCACTGCACTGACCTAGTGTAAGGGTCCAATTACTAAGACCTCAGTGGCTACACCTACCTATATCATCATATTGGTAAAGGCCTAGAGGACCAGTACCTCTAGTAGCTACAAATCGCTAATTAATCGATCAACCCATTTAGTGGGTGTCCAACTAATAAGCCAACTATATCTTAATTATTTATATTCCATTTTAGATCATTTATTTAATTTATTTCGATACTATTAAGACACAATTATGGGCAATATTTGACAGTGTATTTTTAGCTAGATAGTTATGGTTCACTTTGTATACCAAACGGTTATAGGTTCATTTTTATACTAAATAGTTATAGGTTGACATTCTGATAGTTATAGGTCCCTTTTTATGCTTATGTCATGCCATTATTACAAGTCCTATTATGTATCCATTTTAGGTTCTAGTTATAGGTCATCGCCAAATATCCATTTTTCTTAAGACAGTCACGGGTCAAATTCCTTTTTAGGACACTGCTATAGGCTAATTCCCACTATTTACTGGCCATTTTCTCATGCCATTTCAAGCCAATGTTTCATGCCATTATAGAACATCTATGAACTCATTTCATTCATGATCATAGGCCAACCAAATTGACCTTAACTTGTCATTAAAAGCAATTCAATTCAATTAGATTAAAAGCCTAAGTTATATTCCACTTTTTAGGTCTTTTTTTAAGTCACTTTATATCATTTTGTTCATGCCATTTTTACACCAATTCTTACACCCATTTCTTGCTATATTGTCATTACTTTTACTTAGCATATATAGTACCATATTCATCTATATCCTCTCACACATTCCATGCCATATGCATGCCATACACCATGGTATTCTCAAATCACATCACACATAAACACAACATACACCATACCATACAAACTAATAATGTCATGCATACATGCTATACCTCTTAGCCAGCCCTTGCTCATGGTCACACACATGTACATTCTTACATTTCATCACATATCATATTTCTACCATACACACACATTTACACATAACATAGCACACATGCCATGCCATGTCGTCATGCACACACCTCTTAGCCATACCATGATCATGCACACACTACCTTTTTCTTACCCAATTAATATACATGCATTCATATTCATGCTATACATGTTATTTCCCATCATTCCCACCATGATCACATACCACACATACCATAATCCCATGGCTACACCTCTCGGACATATCATGTCCATGACTAAGCATATATTTTTCACACCAAATTCACATCCAAATCATTATTAACACATATAATTAACATCAAACCCTTCTTATATCCATATTTCCCACTCCATACATGATCAAACCATGAATTTCACCCACATAACTATGGTATTTCATGATCACACACATTATGGCATGCCTAAGTTATATCAAATTCATATACCTAGATTAATTTTGAAGCCTTCCTCACACTTTGAATAGCCTCATCTTTCCTTGTTCCCCTTGATTACTTCTTATGCCTACATACACCATTCCTCACTTTAGAAAAATCTTTAAAATTCATACCAAGCTCAAATTAAGAAAATAAAAACATGGCTAGTCTTAGAACTATGTAAGCTACTTAAGACTAAAATAAAAATTGAGAAAGAAGTCACTTACACCATTTTGAAATTTTTTATCACTATATGTATACCTTCGAATTAGGGAATTTTTCTTCACTCTTATGATCATCTATGGAGTCCAAAAACCTCAAAGAATATTTTCTACCTAATTATAGGAATTTTTAATGGTGGAATGGTGGAGAATTCAGAGGAGTAAAGATAAAAAAAATGGTGGATTGATTGCAGTAATGGCATCAGCACAAGGGAGAAGCGAGTGAGGGAAAAAGGTGGAGGGTGAGGTGGCACTTGGTGGTAGAGATCCACTTGGCACATGGGCTATTTATATGCATAAGTTGGTGACTCGGGTGGTGACATATGGCACCTAAACACCCCAAAAAATCTTGATTTTAATAGAAACTTTGGGTAATTTTAAAAATTCATTTGGACTTCTAAAATAATTGCATTTATTCTAAAAATCATTAATTAGGTCAATTTATAGGCTTGTAAAATCTCATGCCAAAATTCCATCAGCAAGTCTGTTAACTAATTCCGTAGAAAATCGAGAAATTTTGAAAAATTACCAAATGACCTCAAAAAATTAAAATTCCTTCACTAATAAACTCAATGAAATTTTTGACCTACAGAGTATGATATTTTTAAGTCTATCCAGGCACATCCTAGGTCATCATCAGCCTAAGTCCATCTAAGGCTATGATTCATTAGCTTATGACTCGAAAGGAGTTATTAGTTTTGCTAAATTTTTAAATTCATTTTTTTGCCCATTTTTTGGCCCTTCAAAGTTTCATCACCAGTACAGCCCTTCTCAGCCCCACAAAGGTGTCTCGACTCCTTAATAACCCTATTTGAGTCTTAGAGGTACTATTCTCAAATCCTTGATTTACGAGCATTACATTTTATATGTACCAGAACTATTTAATAATGATGTCTCTACTTCTTTTGTTAATAAGATAAATGATTTTGCTTATTTTTATGATGTCTCATCTAATTGGATCATGCATAATGATAATCATGACATGCATAACATGTTTGACATTAATTCAATCAATACTACCTCATTTAATCTTGGTATTGATGAAAATCCTAAAAAGATCTTAATTACAACTGATATAACTCTTGAAGAGAGGATTAAATTTGAAGGAATATTAAAAAAATATGAAAAAGTCTTTGCTTAGACCTGTGAAGACATACCCGAGGTAGATAAAGAGATAGTCTAGCATGCCACCCTCACATACTAGAAGTGAAACTAGTAAAGCAGAATCTATGAAGGATGAAGCTAGAATGGGCATAAAAGATAGAAGAAGAGGTGTGCAAATAGATCGAAGCCAAATTCTTTGAAGAAGTACAATATTCGACCTGTTTAGCCAATGTTGTTCCTATCACTAAGAAAGAAGGTAGAGTTAGGATGTGTATATATTATAGGGATCTGAATAAAGCCTGCCTAAAAGATGATTTTCCATTACCACATATCAATGTTCTAGTTGATAGTTCATCAATGGGTAAGATGTACAGCTTTGTTAATGGGTACGCTAGATACAATCAGATTCAAAACAGAATAGTGAACAAGATAAAAACTACCTTTATCACAAAATAAGGGACCTTCTGCTATAGAGTTATGCCTTTTGGGATAAATAATGCTGTAGCTACTTACTAGAGGATGGCTATAAGAATAATGGATGATTTGATTCATAAGGAAGTTAAAGTGTAAGTGGATGACATGATGATCAAATTTGTTTCAAGAGAAGGGCATTTTAAAGCAATGGAAAAGTTCTTTAAGTTAATTGATAAGTACAACCTACATCTGAACCCTAAGAAGTGTGTCTTCTAGGTAACTTTAAGTAAGCCCTTAGGGTATATAGTGAGGCAAGAAGGGATTGATGTTGACACTGATAAAGTCAAAGCTATTAGAGAAATGCTAGTTCCAAAAAAAAGAGAAAGAGATAAGGGGATTTCTAGGCAGAATACAATATATCAGAAAGTTTACAGCCAAGCTTGCCACCATATATGAGCCCATTTTCAAACTTCTCAAAAAGAACCAACTAGTTAAGTGGAATAATAACTATCGGAAGGCTTTTAACACTATAAGGAAATATCTACTAAAGTTGCCTATTTTATAACCAGCAAGGCATGGGAAGCAACTAATTCTTTATATGTCTATTAAAGAAAGCTTAGTAAGGGTTATGGTAGCATAAAAGGATGAATTCAGGGTTGAGTTTGTGATTTACTACCTGAGCAAGATGTTTCTTCCTTATGAGGCCAAGTACATAGAAGGGGAAAAGATTTGTTTGGTAATGGTATAAGCTTCAAAGAAACTGAGACACTATTTCCAATCATATATAGTACAACCAGTATGCAAAAAAAGAAATCCATTGAGATATCTTCAGACAACTCCATCTTTGATAGGGAGGATGAGTAAATGGCTTCTTTTGCTCCAAGAATTTGATATTTAGTATATAATGTGACAGACCATAAAAGGGCATGTAGTTGCAGAATTCCTAGCCAGTCATCCACTAGGAGGTAAAGCATTAGAGTTTGAATTCCCAGATGATCATCTAACCCCAATAATAGTCAAAGGGTGGTAGATGTATTTTGATAGGGCAGTAAATATCAAGGGAGCAAGAGTAATGACAACCCCTAAAGGAGAAAAGCTACCGCTAGAAAGAAAGTTAAGGCATATGGTTACAAACAACATGGCTGAATATGGGGCTTGCATATTTAGGCTTAAAGCATTATTAGCTCTCGATGCAAAGATAGTTGAGGTACTTAAGGATTCATCTTTGGTAGTGTATCATACCAATGAAGAATAGACTATTAGGAAAGAGAAATTAATGCCTTATGTAAAGCATTTGAGATCCATTAGTAAATAGTTTGAGATATGCATTTTTGCCATGTTCCTAGAGATAAGAATCAACTAGTAGATGCACTAGCCACTTTAGTCTCTATATGGGATAATCCAAAAGGGTAGTCACAAAACCAATGATTATTTCCAATTTAGAAAAGCCTTAATACAAGTCAAAAGAAATAATAGAAATAGAATAGGAAAATATAAGTCATCATTTTATGATATCTAAAACTACATAGGGAAAATGATTTTTCCTAAAAAAGCTACAGACAAGGGTAAGAGGGTATTGAGGAAGTTGTCAACTCAGTTTATTGCAATAGATGGGTTTTTATACAAGAGACAAATAGATGGTCTTGAGCTTCATTGCTTAAAAGAGAAAGAGGCAAAGATAATTATAGAGGAGATACATGTAGTGTTTTATGGCACAAATATGAATGGTTTAGAGTTAGCCAAAAAAATTATGCACCAAGGGTTGTTTTAGCTTATTATGGATCATAATTGCTTAAAGTATGTTTAGAAGTGTCATAAGTGCCAACATTTGGGGATTTAAGACATGTCCCAGTATCAGAGCTACATAACATGTTATCCCATTGGCTATTTATTGCATGAGGGATAGATATGATCGAAGAAATACATTTGACTACCTCAAATAGGCATTATTTCATTATGGTAGCCATCGACTATCTCTTGAAATAGGTGGAAGTGGAATCCTTCAAGAAGTTGGGAGCAAGAGAGATGGCTAAATTCATAGAAAAGAATCTAATTTGTAGATATATGGTTCCACACCACATGGTTTTAGATAACAGTGTTCAATTTTAGGCTGAGACAAGTGCACTATTACAAAAGTACAAGATACAGCACCATAAATCCTCTCCATATAGACCACAGGCTAATAGTGCAATAGAAGCAATAAATAAGAATGTCAAAAAGATCTTGGCTAAAATAATTGTATCTTTTAGAGCCTAGGCTGATATACTTCCCTTAGCTCTTTAGGGATACAGAACTACAATTCAGACTTTAACATATGCTACTCCATATTCCTTAGTATGTAACACCCATAAACCAAGATTTTTGTGAAGGACATTTTCTAGGCCTAAGGATATTCCCTGCGATGCGGGGCATCATTTCGAGTTTAATGACTAGCATATTGGCCATAAAACTTTGACGAGCCTAAAAGTGGGCAAAATGAATTAAATTAAAAGTTAGTAGAACCAATAAATCAATTCGGATCAAGAACTAGTGTTTACGGAGATAAAATGAGGCAGTGCTGGGATAACTCTGGGAAGTGCCAAGATGGACTTGAAAATATCATACCTTGAACCTTAAAAATTCCATTGAGTATGATGGAGAAGGAATTATAATTTTTTGAGGTCAATGAATATGTTTTCAAAATACTTTATTCTGGCAGGCGAATAGTGCCAAAAAGTCAACTATTGACTTTTGACCTAAAATTTTATGTGGGCCTTCATGGCTCAAAGCAGGATTTTAAAAACTAGAATGAATATTTTTAGAGGTCTAGGGAATATTTTATGAATTTTTGAAAGTTAAAATAACATAGGGTGAATAGTAACCCTTGCTCCTGAAGGAGTTTCGTTATGAAATTTTGCAGGGCCCTTAGTGAATATAATTGAGAATTTTTAGGACTAAAATTGTAATTTTTAAAGGTGTAAGAAAATTATTTTGAATTTTCCAAGTTAAAATCATAAATTGGATTAATTTAGGCTGGCACAATAGTGGCTATCCACCTTGCATATACATTTGAGGAGACATGTGTAAGGGAGGATAGAAAGAAAAGAACTCATCTTTTTACCTCACTTGGAAAAAGTCGATGCCATTAATACATGAACCCTCTACTATTTTAGTTGTTCTTTCTCTCTCCTCGCACCATGAAAACCCATAAAATTTATGTGATTTAGAACCTCCATGCAACCCTGAAGCATGTCTAAGTTACAGAATGAGAAAAGGAGGGCCAAAAATAGAGATTTGAGCACTTGATGAATAGTGCCAAATTCATGTGTGAGTGGTCCTTTTCATGATTTCATATGTTTCTTAGAGACTATGTGAGGTGTAGATAACATCCATGGAAAGGGATTTCATTTTGGAGTTTTGTACAATTTTGTAGGAATTTTCAACGTTGGAACCTTGTATGAAAGTTGGAGAAGTGGTGGTTTAAGGTGGAGGAAGAGGAATTCCATAGTTTTTGAGTGGCTTCATAATGATAAAGAGTCTGCTGTAAGTGAATTTACTCAAAACATATTATATATGTTAAGATAAAATGGAATTGAAGGTGGGTGTGTGTGTATAGAAGTTGGGCTTTCATATGTGTGCATGTATAGGAGTATGAGAAATGTATGTTAGAATGTGTAAATTGATTATTTAGGATGGTAGGGATGTGTATTGGATGGGTATTAGACATGTAGGTATGGGTTGTATGCATAACTAAGTGTATGCCATGTATGCCATGGCATGAGTAGACATGTATGGTTAGTTGGCATGTGAGAATAGGATGGTGTTATAATACATGACATGTGAGGATCATGAAATGATAAGGTTATGTGGAGAATTAATAAGATATGGAACCTAAATAATGTATATGGTGGAAAGGCATGAAAACATGACATGTAAAATGGAAGAATGGAATATATTACATAAAAAGGTTTAAATTAATTAAGAAAGGTTGGTTGAGATTTTGAATGGAATTAATGACATTATATGGTAATTTAGATGTAAAGGTTGGATAGGATGAGATAATTGATGAGATAAAGGTTTGAGGTGATGCAAAAGTAAATAGGTTGATAAATTAATAAGAAAAAAAAATTTATCAAATGAATAGTGGCTATTTTGCAGAGGGCGCTACAATCCTTATAGATTATGATGGAAATGAGTTTAAGGAGGCTGTGAATATGGACAGACTAAAATAGTTCTATGGATAAAGTCAAATGAAAGAGAAAAAGAAGAGAAAAATAGCCCCATAGTTCAAAAACCAAAAAAAAAAATAGTAGCCTTGATAAAATTTGTCACCCCGATAAGGTGAAAATTGAAAAAAGGCATCCTATGCAACAATCAAAGACCAAGAGAAAATAGTCAATCAAGAAAACCCATAAGGGCTGATTGACAATAGGAGTTCAAGATGTAATTAAGATCTCCTTTTATTGAAAAAGGAAATGTGTTGTCCTATTAATGTCATGTTGTGATTATCATAAAATGTCAATTTGATATAAATAGATAAGATCACTTTAATAAGCTCGATTAAGCATTTTATGGACTGAAGAAATAAAAGTATTATTATTACATTAATTTGTATATAAAACATAGAATAGTAATGAAAGTACACACATTCTCAAACCCTCTGCCTCTTATTTCCATCTTGTATTTTTAACCAATAAAAAAGCTAGTGACCTAGTCATTATATACTTTAGAAGTCTAGAAGTTGCCAGAAACTTTAGGAGGAATTTGGGTCTTCAAAGGTAACTACTTACACAAGCAATGATACCCAACAATGAAGGTGATAGATAAGTCTCCCCCTCTGAATGATAATAGGTGAGTTATAATGCCCTAAATCTCACTAAACTACCTCGTACAATGATTAGGGATAAAGAATGTAACTTTGTGTAAGCCAACTAGGGGTACATAGCTTGTAGAACCACTTCATCATACATACCATAAAGAAATCCATCAACTCATAAAATTTATGGTTTCTTCAATAATGGCATTCATCCAAAGGACCTATTGCTCCATATTTAGAAAATAATGCATAATAGGACGAAGTAGTGAATGCTTTAAATAATAAGACTCGAGAACATGAGAGGGAGGATTATCCAACAAGCGAAGCTTCTCCTACAACTAGATCTAAAAAAATCTTTTAGGAATGAAAACTTAAAAAAGGCTTCCTAAGTAAAAGCCAAGCTAAGGAAAGGGTGAAAACCTATAAAGGTAGTCTATTCTTAAAAAGTCTATTAGGAATGAAAACCAAAAAGGGCTTCTTAAGCAAAAGGCATACTAGAGAATAGGGTGAAAACCCCTTAAGGGGTAGTCTATTCCTAAAGAGAAAAAAACCTAAAGTAGAAGCAAGCTCCCACAGAAGAAATATGCTTCTCCCAATTGCATTGTAGCTAGTCCCGTATTAGTCTCACCAAGAATTAAGGAGAAAGGGTTTATGCCTTTGGTCAACTCATTTATTATAATGAATAGCTGATAATCTCCGAAATGCCTTTCATATGTGATTGTGAAATACTTGGAGAAAAAGAGAAATAAATATACACCTGCTTGAAGGGATGGAATGTTAGTGTAGCCTTCTACATAGGCTAACAAAGCATTTAGAGAAATTGGTTCACTCTATAGGATCCACTTAGCGGTTAGAGAAAGAAGTACCTCGAGGGTATCAAGAACCTTATATGGATATTAGGGAATATAGTTAAGATAACTAAGTGGTATGTTAGATGAGTAGGACACCCCTAGAATTTTAATGAACTCTTTAGCTAAGGGGCACAATTCTTCATGAGAAAATCAAAAAATGTGAAATTGTGAGTCCTAAAAGTGGGTGGAAGCCTTTAGAAAAGTTAGATTAAGTCGGACCCATCGAAGGAATTTTAAGCCATTAAAAGGATTTAAAGAAGAGATTGCCCAACTAAAAGAGAGATCAAGAATTTTGTGAAGCTTTAAGAGGTAGTCATCAACCATTATAGCAAAAAAAGGAGAAAGGACTTAAGTGGCATGAGGATCTAGGCATGCATTCATGACATTTATAGGCCTTAGTTCCAAAATGGCTATTTTGCAGAGCAAAATGGTTATTTTAGGTTAAAATGATGGGCTTGGCTTGATAGCTATTTCAGTAAGGCCAAATTGGCGGTTGAAAATGGCAGTTTGACCTTTTGGTGGAATGGTCAGTTCAAAGACTAAATGGCTATTTCAGTAAGGCCAAATTGGCCGTTTCATTTGGTTGCTATAAATATATCACTTTTTCCTTTCATTTTCATTTTCAACATAAAACACCTTATCTTTCAAAAAATAAAAAATGAAGAAACAATAAGAAAAATGCCTCTACATAGACAATAGAGCGGTGTATGCCACTAGTCAGTCCTAACACATGAGGTAGCACTATGTTGGTTAGATGCTGAGGAAGCTAAAAAGTTTTGTCACTTGGCATCAATGACTTTTATTAGGAGTCGATACTTTTATGCCATCATACTGTGAGACTTGGGAGCACTGCCTAGAGCTGACCAGTTATTAGCATAAATGGGCTAGAGGGATTTCTATTCACAGCATCATGCCACGTATCTCGAAGTGGCATAACAGTTCTTGAGTACTTTACAGTACCACAAAATCCATCCCTCTAATGAGACAACCATCCGGTTTGGGGTCCTCAATGCATGATATCAAATGTCTATCACACACTTTTTAAAGATTCTTAAACTACCCACTGATGATATTTTAGAGGTACTGGAGAGCCTAGATGACCAATGGGTTACCATAAAATGAGCTAGCATATTCTATAAAGCTTTTCGAATGAAGGCTTCCTATATCTGAGACCTACTCCATTGGTACCTACATAAGGTCTCTACCCTATCCTACTTGGGGCACAATGAAAGCACCAGTCAAGTGAGCCAAACTGAGTTTTATAGTCTCTAGGCTATAGAGCATAGTGTTCAATTCAATCCAGTATTATCCATCTTAGAGCACCTTTATCGGGCCAACAGGTTTCTCAATAAAGAGATCATAGTTAGAGGTATCATCACAGCTATATTAGCAGGAGTTAGCAACGATCTAGACTGGATAGGCTCTCTCATGTAGCAGCAGTTTTGGGTCGATTAGGAACCCTATTTCATCATCAAGATCATGACTCTTAACCATACATACCCAACAGGATACTAATTCTACACACCCAAGAAATTGGCAGAATAGGATGAGACACTACCTGTGGGTATGGACCTAGAGGATTCCTAGATTGTAATAGATTTGGACTAGCTGCTTGATAATGACCTCGGTCCTACTAGTCCACCTAGGTGACAATGACAACAAATTGATATGGTAGAATCATCCTCTTCAACACCTCCCCTATCCTTATTCAAGACTTTTCTATAGGGTATGAAAGCCCAGATGATGGAGTAGCTCCACCTCATTCATATAGATCTAGGCATTAGGATCGAGGAGACTTATTGTGAGTTATTTAGTAAGCTGGATATAGTCAAGGTGAAGCTCTAGACACTTCGGGCCCATAAACACCCTTTGACTCCCTAGACTTTCTCTTTATCTTGTTTATGTTATTTATATATATTAGCTTAGGATACAAAAATTTTGTATTCCAAGATTTTCTTTATGAAATTTTTAGTTTTTGCCATATTCTGTTCATTGCCTTTATCTTTTTGTTAGAGCATAAATGAATTAAAAATGAATAATTAAATCAAAATAATAATGAAAAAGACATCTAAAAAAAGAAAATTTTTTTTCATATAACACAACTATGACATGAATCTAAGATGCACTCACGCATAACATACACCAATGTTACAAATAAACTCTAATGTCTAACACATTTCACCTCTTTTTTTTCATAGGGGGCAAGTCAAATACTCAATGCAACATTATAGATGATGAATCAACAATAATCTACTAGCATTTGCTCAATTGTAGAGGGCAATGACAGTGACTTGTAGTCAACAAAATTTTATTAAGGTTAGTTTTGATTGCAAGGTCTCCAGCACTGCCTAAATCACAAAAGCATCAAGTGCAATATGTATAGCACTACTTGAATGACAATAGCTTCAAGTGCATTATCTACAATAATGCCTAAATGATGGCAGCTTCGGGTGTAATGTTTTAAGCACTACTCGAATCACAACAGTTTTAGGTGCAATGTCAGCACTACTTGAATGATAGCTATAACGCCTGTGTTTTGAAGCTTCGTAAATAGTGCCACTGGGTTCGAGAAGTGTGCTCAGGGTGTTGAGTCACTTGCATATAAATCGACGTAGTGACATTGGTCATGAGACTTCGAGGGGCCTTAATTTGATGAAAAAGGCAAAATTTAAAAATTTAGCAAAACCAATAATTAATTTCAGACTATAAGCTACCCCTTTGTATAATAAAAATTTTACGGGCTGGGAATGACCCGGGATATACCCAGACAGACCCTAAATTAGTGGACTTTAAAGCCAAAAAATTCCATTGAGTCCATTAATGAAAGAATTTTTAAATTTTGAGGTCGTTTGCAAATTCTCATAATTTTTTAAGTAGGAAAGCAAATTGAGGCAGTCTGAAAACTACCCTATCGATGGAATTTGGCCATAAAAATTTATGAGCAATAGAGAGGACTAAAATATGAATTTTAAAATAAATAGTGTAATTTTTTGAGGTTTGTATGAATTTTGGTGAATTTTTGAAGTTTGCCAAAAAATTGAGATGTGTCAAGATGGCTCGGGTGGCTATGGACCCACCCACACACTTTGCAACTGGCCTAGGGCCATTGATAAGTGGTAAGACTAGTGGACAAGTGGACTTTTCTACTTAAACAAAATGTGTTTCTCCCTTGGCTATGTGTAAAAGAACTGATGCCATCCTCACCTTAAACCACTATTTTCATCATCTTCTTCAGCTTAATTCTAGAATTTCTACTCACCAAAAATTATTTTGATGTGTTAGGGACTTAGAGGAAAAATAATTACAATAAGAAGAGCTTTCAAGAA
>CANXYI011534272.1:0-14519 GCA_948208565.1 Hura crepitans
ATGACTAGACCAGACTAAATTTGGAGTCAGACAGGATTGCCTAGTGCAGTATAAGTAAAAGTTAAATAAATGAGAGTAGGAGAAGTGAAATGGGTGACCTAGTAGGAAGTGTATTGCTTATTAGGTTTCTTTAGGAATCTAGTAAGTGCTGTCATAATATGGGTGTTAAATCATGTTTTAAATGGTTTAAATTTACTTACCGAGTTTTATTCTCAGCATACCTATGTTATTGTGTGTAGGTAACATGGATGAGTAAGCTAGCCTTGGTGATCATGTAGTGTAGCCATACAAGAGTTAAAGGGTAAAGGAAGTTCTTTTTCTTCCTAGTAATGGCACTCATGTAATAACCTGTAGGTTTAGGTTAGCATGCTTAGAAGCTATTATGTCTATATATATAACCTAGATGTGATGTAGATAAGTAGGTATGGTGTTTGTTTGGTTTGTATGTGGTTTGATAATTGTGGGCCTGAGACCCTATGTATTTGATTCTAAGATATGCTTATTGTGTGTTGAGGTTGACTAGGGAACTAGATGGGTCTAGATAGAGGTTTATGGATTATTGGCTTATAAAGGTGTTGTTAACAGGTGAAAAAAATTTTGGTATGCCACTCAAGTAGCCATTATGTTGCCCAATTTTTAGTGATCTGTATAGTGTTTGTAAATGGCTTTTTTAAGTCTAGTAGACCATGTATGAATATGATGAAGGATTAGGCTAGACATCTAAGCAATATTTGATAGAGTTTTAGAACAATCCATAAGTGTTAAGAAGTTTTCTCCTAGAGCAATCTCAAGATGGGTGACCTATCGGGTTTCTTTAGGAATTTGGTAGGGGTGTAAAATTTGGTGGTTTCAGAGCACTAAGTTTAAAGTTCCTAGGTAATTTACATGAGTGCTAGAGTCTAGGGTTGGTGATGCTATTATGTTGCACTAAATAAAGGTTGATAATTTTTATAGTTCCTATAGTAATTCAAGATGTTTGATAGGCCATTAGAGGAAAGAGCAGAGGAAGTAGCCAGTTAGGGTTCAACTACAATACGAGGAGCAAGTAATGCAGCTACTCCTTAGCTTAGTGATACAACATGAGTGGAGTATTGGTTAGAGAAAATTTTTGGAATGCTAGAGTAGTTGGAGTGCTAAGAAGAAGATACTCTAAAGCGAACAAATTCCTTCCTACTAGAAAAAGCATACTAGTGGTGGGATACTGTTAAGAAGAGGAAGGGATAGTTATTATGGGGTAGTCTAGTGCAACTCTAAGTGATAGTAAGAGAAGAAGAGAAGCACCATCTTAGTTCTAGTTATTGCATAAAGAATAGAGATAGAAATAATCTTAGAGATCTAAAAAAGCTTCCACAGTTAGACCTAACCACCTCCTAGAGCTGCTGGTGCTCCTAGTCATTTAGGTAATAGGAATGAACCCCTGACCTTTAATACTTGTAACAAAAAGAGTTAGGGGGGGCAATGTAGGTTGGGTAGAAGAGGAAAGTGCTTTACTTGTGGTGCCATAGATCACTATCAGAGAGAATGTCCTTAGAGATAGCCCAAGGATGCTCATATTTAAACATCCACAGTTACACCTCAGAATAAAAGTTAAAGGATAGGGTGTTTATGTGAATAAGGTATATAAATAGTGCCCTTTCATGATCCAAGAATGCATGTTTCCTGTGAATTTGATTGGATTGCCTTTTTTATGAGTTGATGTGATTATAAGAATAGACTGGTTGTTAGATCATTGAGCTATACTTTATTGTAAAAATAAGAGCTTGATCCTCTAGATTGCAGAGGGATAGATAGCGATAGTTATGGGTGAGAAAAACTGTGTGAATACCCTCATCTCAGCTATTATAGCAAGGAAACTCATCCAAAAAGGGTGTGAAGCTTACTTAGCTCATATTAGTGAAACTGATGCTTCCACCTTAATACTTAAATAGATTCCTATACTGTTTGAATTATTTGAAGTGTTTTCTAATGAGCTGCCAGGTTTGCCTCCATAGTGGGAGATTAATTTTGGAAATTGAGTTGTATCCTGGTATAACTCCTATTTCTATTACTCCTTATCGAATGGCACCTACTGAGTTGAAAGAATTAAAGGTGCAATTATAGGAATTGTTAGATAAGGGTTTTATTAGACCTAATATTTTACTTTGGGGGAGCTATCATATTGGTTGTGAAGAAGAAACATGGCTCGCTTCAACTGTGTATTGTTTATAGATAGCTAAATAGAGTGACTATGAAAAATAAATATCCTTTGCCTAGAATAATTAACTTCTTTAATTAGTTAAGAGGTGCGGGTGTATTTTCCAAGATTGATTTGAGATTTAGATACCGTTAATTAAAAGTTAAGGAGGTTGATATTCGTAAGACTACCTTTAGAACCAAATACGGGTATTATGAATTCTTAGTGATGCCCTTTAGTCTCACAAATGCCTCGGTAGCCCTTATGGATTTAATAAATAGGGAATTTTGACCTTACCTAGATCAGTTTGTAGCAGTATTTATTAATGATATTCTACTATACTCTAAAACTAGAGAGGAGCATAAAAAACATCTTAGGGTTGTGTTGCAGACTATGAGAGAGAGATAGTTGTATGCCAAGCTAAGTAAACATGACTTTTGGTTGATTGAAGTAGCTCTTTTAGGACACATAGTGTCAGCAAAAGGCATCAGTGTAGGACTTAGCAAGGTTAAGTAAGTGTTAGAATGGGAACTGAGAAATGTGACAGAGATATAGAGTTCCCTAAAATTAGCTGGGTATTATAGGAGGTTTGTGAAGGGATTCTCTTTTATTGTAGCCCCTTTGACAAGATTGGTAAGGAAAAATGTGAAATTTGAGTGGGATAATGCCTTTTAGGTCAGTTTTGAGAAGCTGAAATAGATACTGATAGAAGCCCCTATCCTAATTCAACTTAAATAGGGTAAGGACTTTATAGTGTACATTAATGCCTTGGGTCGTGTGCTGATGTAGGAAAGAAAGGTAGTAGCTTATGCTTTAAGACAATTAAAACCATATGAGAGGAATTATCTTACTCATGACTTAGGGCTAGCTACTATTATTTTTGCCTTGAAATTTTTGAGACACTACTTATATAGTGAGAAATGTTATATCTACACTGACCATAACAATCTAAAATACCTTTAGACATAGAAAGAATTGAACTTGAGGTAGAGGAGATGGTTGAAGCTAATTAAGGATTATGACTGCTTAATAGATTACCACTTAGGGAAAGTTAATATGGTAACAGATTCATTAAGTAGGAAATTCATGATAATTTTAAGACCTATGAATACTAGATTGCAATATATTAAGGAAAATGTTGTGTTAGTTGAGGTATAGATCAAACTAGATTTTAGATAGCAGATAAAGAAAACACAGAGTAGAGATGAGTCATTAATGCAATTGGTAAGTAAAGTGCAAGAGGGAAAGGCACTAGGATTTGATTTGAGAGAGGACATATGTTTGTATTATCAGGATAGGTTATGTGTGCATAGTACAAATGGCCTAAGGTCACAGATGTTGAAGGAAACATATGAACTCTTTACTCTATGCACTATGGTAGTTCTAAGATGTATTTGGATTTGAAGTCTCAATATTATTCATCAGGTATGAAGAGAGACGTGGCAAAGTATGTTGCTAGATTTCTAATATCTTAGCAAGTAAAGGCTGAGCATTAGGTTCCTTCTAGATTATGGCATCCTATAGCAATACCAAAGTAGAAGTAGGAAAAGGTAATAATAGATCTTGAAATGGGATTGCCTATGATTAGGGGCAAATGTGATCGTGTATGAATGATTATAGATAAATTGATTAAGACAACTTACTTTATTCTTGCTAGAACTATTTACGCTTTAGAAAGGTTGGCTAAATTACATATTGATGAGGTTGTAAGGCTATATGGTGAGCCAGTAGCTATTATTTTTGATAGAGACCCCTAACTCACTTCCAGATTCTAGAAGGAGTTATAGGAAGCTTTGGGTATCAACTTGACTTACAGTATAACATTTCACTCTTAGATAGATAAACAGTTAGGAAGGGGGACACAGATGCCAAAAGACATATAGTATAATAGTACGATCAAATCTAAAGATAGTTGAGACTAGTAATTGTGCCTAACTAAATTGGTATACATAGCAGTTATTAAGCTAGTGCAAACATGGCACCTTATAAAGCTTTATATAATAGAAAATGTAGAACTTCTCCTTGATAGAGTGAACTAGGTAAAAGTAAAGTTGTAGGTACTAAGCTGACTTATGGTACCAAACCTACTTATACCAGATAAATTTTAGAGATGAAATTTCTTAAAAGGTGAAGAATTGTAATGCCCGTAAGTTAAGGCTTCATGGATAGTATTATTAAGGCCAAAAAGTGCTCCCAGATTGCTGGGTCACCTTTACGAGGCTCGAGGTAGGGGTATTGGTCATGAAACTTCAAGAGGCCATAAAATTATGAAAAAGACTTAATTTATAGATTTAATAAAACAATAAATTATTTCGGGTCATAATCTAGTAGGGCATAGGCTTAAATGGAGTCATGTCATTAATAACCCAGGCTGTGCTTGGATAGGCTTAAAAATACCATGCCCTGAAGGTTAAAAATTATAATTAGGCCAATGAAGAAGGAATTCTAATTTTTTTAGGTCATTTGAGGATTTTCTAGAATTTTTAGCAAAAGTCTCAGTATTAGTGGTTAGGCATAAAGAGATACATGGCAAAGTATGTTGCTAGATGTCTGATATGTTAACATGTAAAGGCAGAGCATCAGGTTCCTTCTAGATTATGGCATCCTATAGCAATACCAAAGTGGAAGTAAGAAAAGGTAACAATGGATTTTGAAATGGGATTGCCTATGATTAAGGGCAAATGTGATGCTGTGTGAATAATTGTAGACAAATTGATTAAGACAACTTACTTTATTCTTGCAAGAATAGTTTACTCCTTAGAAATGTTGGCTAAATTGCATATTAATGAGGTTGTAATGCTACAAGGTGAGCAAGTAGCTATTATTTTCCATAGAGACCCCTAACTCAATGCCAGATTCTAGAAAGAGTTATAGGATGCTTTGGGTATCAACTTAACTTACAGCATAACATTTCACTCTTAGACAGACAAATAGCTAAGAAGGGGGACACAGAAGCCAAAAGACATATAGTATAACTATACCATTAAATCTATAGGTAGTTGGGACCAGTAATTATTCTTAACTGAATTGGTATACATAATGGTTATTAAGCTAGTGCGAACATGGCACCTTATAAAGCTCTATATAATAGAAGATGTAGAACTTCTCCTTAATAGAGTGAACTAGGTAAAAGTGAAGTTGTAAGTACTAAGTTGACCTACAGTACCACACTTACTTATACCAGATAAATTTTGGAGACGAAATTTCTTAAGAGGGGAAGAATTATAATGCCCATAAGTCGAGGCTCCATGGACAATACCACTAAGCTTGAAAAGTTTTCCCAAAGTGCTAAGTCACCTTCACGAGGCTCAAGGTAGAGGCACTGGTCATGAAACTTCAAGGGGCCATAAAATGATGAAAAAGACTTAATTTACAGATTTAGTAAAACTAATAAATTATTTTGGGTTGTAATATAATAGGCCATAGGCCTAGATGGAGTTAGGCTGAGAATGACTCGAGATGTACCTGAATAGGCCTAAAAATATCATACCTCGAAGGTTAAAAATTGTAATTAGGCCAATGGAGATGGAATTTTAATTTTGCAAGGTTGTTTGAGGATTTTTCGAAATTTTTAGCAAAATCAAGATATTTCGAGCATTTTGCTAGCCTATCTCCCGAAGGAATTTGGCCGTGAAATTTTGTGTCCCTCTAAATGAGTGTATTTGAGGATTTTTAAAATAAACATGATGATTTTTGGATGTCCGAGTGAAATTTTAAAATTTCTCAAAATTCTGCCGAAAAATTGAGATTCTAAAGAATTTAGTTCACATATTTCTCGAAGGAATTTTGCCATGAAATTTTATGAGCATATAATAAGGCCGAATTAAGTATTTTAGGAACAAATGACATAGTTTTCTGATGTTCTAGTGGTTTTTAAAAATTCTTTTAAGTTTCAACTCAAATTTCCAAAAAATTGAGGTTTGAGACGTTTGGGTGCCATGTACCTTAACATGAGGCACCCAGGCACCACCCTTGATACCTTGGACAGGTAGCCTGTTTAGCCTCTTTCGTGTGCCACTAGCTCATTACCACCCATCTTTATTTTTCTTCTCATTCATTTCACTTTACTAGTCATATTTAATTCCAATAAGGAGAACTTCATTTTTGGGCTATTTTCCTTCTCCAATTCTCACACAAAAATGCACCTAAAATTCTAGCAAGTGTGTAAAAATTAGATAAAGAAGCCTTTGGTGACCATAGCTTCTCATAAAGGTGGAAGAAAATTGCTTAAAGGTCACATGAGATGAAGAGTGGTGTGAGTCATTCTCCTCTTTTTTTTTTTTTCATTTCCAATAATTTTTCCATCCTAAGGCTAAAATGTATCCTTAGAATTTTAATTGAGGCCTTGTTTGAATTTTAAGGGAATTGTATAAAGGGGTAAAGGATGCTAAAAATTCAAGGGAGGAAGGAAATTCAATAAGGAAAAATAGGGCCTGAAAAATAGAGGGAAGCCATTGAAACTCTAAGAGGTAAGTTAATTTGATATATTAGAAGTTTGCCTCTTGTATTTTGGTGTGCTTGCTAAGTAATTGGTCACGAGAAATAATGGGGTTGCTATGTAGGGTATTAAAAATATTAAAATGAATTTAGTATGGTGTTGATGGCATGTTATGTAATAGCTCGTGTGTGAAATTATGGAAAATACGTACATGTATAGTGATGTTTACATAAAATTGAAATGTAGGTGGTGTGTGGATTTCATGAATAAGAGTGAATTAGGGGGAGATGTGGTGTGTATGTTATAGATTTACATGATTTTAGTGTATGTGTAATTCAAAAAGGCATTTTTATATGGGATGTCATGCATTGCTGTGAGGTACATTAGGTGCTTTGGCTTATAAGGTAAGGACTAAGTCATGTGCGTGTGAAATTATAAGGTTATGTGATAAACATGGAATGATTACAAGCATGTGAATATGTTTAAAGTGAAAGATATAATTATGGCATTGTGCGTATGTTTTAAGCCGAGAGGTAAGAGTGTAGTTTAGGGTGTGAATGTTATACCTATGATGTGTGGATCATGTTGAAAATAAGGCATTAACATAGGAAGGGGTGTATAAGTGGTGAATTTATTAAAATAATGAATGTGCAAGGTTTATGGCATGTATGGCTGAAGCATTTGTTAGTGGTATAATGGCATATAGTGTGTGATATGGGGTACATGCATGTATATTTAGGTTAGAATAATAATATATGGTTAATGTGTGTGATAAGTAAATGAAGGATATGTATAGATATTATGGCAAAATAATACTTATAGGTATATGACCATAAGTTGGTTGAGAGGGTTAGTATAGGTTTTAGTAAGTGGGTATGAGATAAAATATGTGTACATGATGTATATATACTTATAATATGCCATGGTGTTTGTATGTGTGAGTAAGTGTGAGCAAAAGTGTGCTTGCGATTATTATCCACTTGTGGCCAAGAGCTATGCAATGCTAAAATGGCATGGAAATTGAGATATGATTTGTCATGTATATAAGTGTGGTATAGCATAACATTTGTGGCATTATGTATGCTAAGTATGGCATAAAATGGATAACTTATGAGACACTTTTAAAAGGTAAAAGGGTTAAAAAGTAAACTTGAAATTTGCTTAAAATGGCATGAAAAATGACTATAAAAATGGGCTTATAATAGGCATGAAATGGTACCTTAAAGTGACCTAACATATGATGCTTATGTAACTTGGCATGTAAGTTATTTGTATGGCAAATTGATATCTTTATCTAAGGTTGGCTTTAGGTCTATGGAAATGAATGATCATTGGTGTAATTGGCACTGAAAAAGAACCTAAAATAGCTATCACAATTAGGAAAAATGACTTATAACTGTCTCGTTAAAAAGGATTTTGGGACTATAATTAAAATAACAGTTTAACATGTTAATAATTGAGCCAAAATAATAGGCTAGACTAGATTTAATATACTTGTAATTATGGCTATAGAAATGGGTTAAAATATTACCGAAAATTTTACCCGTAATTGCCCTGCAGGGATAAAAATGACTTGTAACTGTCCAAGTAAAAAATTTTCTATTTGATAAAATTTTTAACTATCTATTTTTGAACTTATAATATTATAAAAAGATGATCAATAAATAAATGATCTTAAAATAAAGTCAGATGACCTATTAGTTAGACGCACACTAGATAGGTTGATCGGTCAACTTAGGGATTAGCAGTAGCTAGATAGTCTATTTATCAAATTAGGCTTGTCCAGAGGCTGAGGTTTATAATTGAGCCACTACACTAGTTTATAGGGTAGATACTTTTCATGGTTGATTGGATATCAGACTATGTTAGTGCGATGGCGAAGGTCCCTAGAGGGCCACTGCACTAGTCTGTTGGGTAAACCTGGAGGAAATATTTGACATTATTTGTGCCCTTGGGAGGTCTATAGACTGATCTCTATGCATAGTTACTAAGTATTTTTGCCTTTTTAGAGGTTTCTATGAACTAATCCTTATAGGCTATGTTAGGCCGGTGCAACGGTCAGGGTCCAAAATATGGGCCATTGCACATATTTTAGTTCCCTCTTCGTGCAATGTCTGTAAGTGTCATCTATCTAGTCGAGCCTATGAAAAGGACTTAAAATAGTGGGAAATGTAAATTTAAATTAATGTATGGTATTTTCTAACAGTGAATTTTTAATAAATACACCACAATGGCATTTTGGTAATTTTGATCAAAATATGGCCTATCATCGTAATGACATCATTTATTTGGCATGTTGCTCACACACTACACCTAGGCTATTCTTTATGCTTGTATATAGGTGTTAATACATGTTTTAAATGGTTTAAATTCACTTACTGAGTTTTATACGCAGCATACTTATGTTGTGGTGTGTAGGTAAATGGATAAGTGAGCTAGCCTCGATGATCATGCAGTGTAGCCATCTAAGAGTTAAAGGGAAAAGGAAGTTTTTTTTCCTTTCTAGTAGTGTCACTCATGTAATAACCTATAGGTTTGGGTTAGCATACTTAGAAGTAGCCATGTCAGTATATATAACCTGGATGCGATGTAGATAAGCAGGTGTGGTGTTTGTTTAGTTTGCATATGGCTTGATAACTATGGTCCTGAGGCTTTGTGTGTTTGGTTTTGAGATGTGTTTGATATGTGCTAAGGTTGATTGGGAGACTAGATGGGTCTAGATGGAGGTTTATGGGTGTTGGCTTATAGAAGTGTTTTTAACAAGTGAAAAAATTTTTTGTACGCCACTCGGGTAGCCGTTATACAGCCCAATTTCCTATTACCTGTATAATGTCTATAAATGGCTTTTTTGAGTCTATCAGACCATGTATGAATATGATTAAGGATTAGACTAGACATCTAAGCAATATCTAATAAAGTTCTAGAATAGTCCATAAGGGCTAAGGAGTTTTCTCCTGGAGCAATCTCAAGATAGGTGACTTGTTAGGAAGTGCACTGCCTGTTGATTTTCATCAGAAATCTGGTAGGGGGTGTCACATTTAGGACACATTCCATTCAACCTCCTCCTTCATGTAATATTTCACTTCCTTTCTCCTTTTTCTAAACTTTACATTACCTTAACTTAACCTAATTCTCAACACCTTCCCTAGCCTTTCTTTCACCTTAGCTAGACCTATTTCTTCATAAGACATCTCATACCACCTCACACCTTCACTTTTCTCAAACCTAAGTTTTTCCTATGACAAGTATGAGAGGAGAGTGATCCCAATAACAAAATATGTATTGATTCATGCATTTAGACACATTATTACACGTACATCACAAAAAAAATTGACTCACTCACACTAATTCATACATCCATTTTAGGAAAAAAAATACCTATTCTGCCTATACATACATCTACCTTCACTATTTATTCATTATAAGTAAAGATGCATTCATAATATATCTACATTCATCATTCATCCATCATAAGAGATGATTCATTCATTGAAAAGTTCTTTTCATCATATAAATGTCTTACATGCGTTCACTATTCATTCAAATTCCTAATTCATTAGAAGAAAATAAGCAAAAACATATGTATCACTACATTCATTAGAAATGCATTATTCATAATTCAGTTGAAAACATACCTTGCTACATTCCTTAATCTAGAAAAGATTAGAAACTAAAATTCATATCAATCATTCATTTACTCAATCACCACACTCATTCAATCACCTTTATGTTTCAACACCCATTCAACTAAGAAAGGGTAGAGGGCATTCATTCACTTAAAAGAATATTAAGTCACCAATCACCAGACATATTCATACATTTGCACATGTATAAGCTTATTCACATACTTGCATTAACTAAGAATCAAGACATCCAGTATGTAGTCATATGCTTCAGGCACATAACACATGTACACATTCATTAAGTTTATAAGCATTAGTGCAAACCTGAATACATCATCTGGCATAAACATCTTATCTAGACATCAGTTATATAGCTTACATAGCTCAGGAACACAAAAGAGAAGTAATATGCATGTGCACATCATTTAGGATAAAGTCATATTCATTCATATATAAGAGAAAAGTCTCATTCATCTAAAGCATGAACTTACCCATGTAAGACAACTCTTCTATATCAGACCATAACAATTCACACATGCACTTCTCTTAGTCATATAGGTTATGCACACTCACATGCGTCAACTACATGCCTAAATACATTTAAGCCTATAACTCATGAATCAATCATGCACTTACATCACACACAACACATGCGCACATGATGTCACACATATACTTGCACGATATTAATGTCATTAACATTTGATATGGTTCAGATCATTGCTTTAAACCTATCACTAGATTTGGTTCAGTCCATAACATCATACTATCTTTAGACTTATCACTAGATTCAATTTGATAAACTTATTCAAACTCATCAGCAGAATTAGTTCAGTTAGCTTCTTTAAACTCATCAGTAGATTCAATTCAATCAACATTTAGCTTCTTTAGACTCATCACCAAACTACGTTCGATTAACATTTAGCTTCTCTAAACTTATCAACAGATTCAATTTGGTCAGTGTTTTTAGACTTATCACTATATTTGATTGGGTCAAGTTTTTAGGACTTATCACCATATTTAGTTCAGTTCATCTGTAACTTACCAACCTGAAGGCATGCAGACACTTGTATTCAATATAGTTTATCTTCAGTTGGAGGTAAATAGGCACCCATATTAAGTGTAGCTTTCTTCTATTCAACATCTCAAAATTCCCTTGAAGGCAAATATGCACCTGTATTCACTGTAGTTTTCTATAGTTTAACATTTTGAAATTCCTTTGAAGGCAAGCAAACACCCATTTTTGGTGTAGTTTATCTTCACTTGAAAGTGAATAGGTACCTGTGTTCATTGTAATTATTTTTAGTTTAATGTTTTGTTCTGCTATGAAGGTGAGTAGGCATTTTTATTTGATGTAGCTTACTTTCAAACCTTAACTAAAAACTTCAAAAGCAAAGGCATGTTCAGATCTAGTTGCATTTTCACTTCTCCTGAGGATAAGCAGGCACCCATATTCAATGTAGTTTATCTTCACAATATCAATTTTTTTATGAAAGGAAGATACAATTCAGGTCTAACATGTTTTTGCAATGATTTAGAGGCAGGCATCCGTGTTCGATGTAGCTTCATGCCAAGTAAGTATACCTTCAGGTAAGTATCTTGAACTCAGGTATTTTGATGTGCACTATTTTAATCTTTGCATTTCCATAGCACACACCAAAGTGAGGGCAACTATAGATGCCTTACTGTTAGGCCTATAATGATAACCTAAAATAGGTTCAACTAATAAGGTAAGCTACCTAGAATTGAAGTCTATATAAACTAACCTAGTCTAAGCCTATCTAGACTTGAACCATAAAGTCCACACCCATTAACTAAGATCTGGACTAGAATAGTAGGCCTACGGCCCAAGGTTTACCCGAACAAGGCAAAGCCTATCTTTGCATAAACTTTAATAGACTGAGACCAGAATAGTTGAGCTTAAAGCCTAAAGTCTACCAAATAAGCTAAAGCCTATGTCTTCATGGACTATAGTAAAGTTAGCCTAAAATTAGGCCCAAAGCTTATGAACTGGTAGGAGAACCTAGGTTTGCATGAAATAAGTAACCTAAGTCCATACAAATTTGCCGATAGGACGCTTTCAAAAGTGAAAGATTCCTATTAAAACTCTGTCTCCCAATTTTAGAAGAATTCTACCTCTTTTAGATGGGAGAACCATCCTTCAAACCTATAAATACTTCTATTGGGTATGAAAAAGAATAAGGAAATCAATGGGCTTTTAACCTACTATTTTGAGAGTCCAAGAGAGGACTCCAAAGCATGATCAATCTACTAGACCTTTTGCCTACACCAAAATCATAATCCTTTCTAAAACTTTACAATCTTGTGTTGTTGCTTGAAGAGCTTCTTCCTAAGGTAAGATTTGAGGCCACCTATAGTACACATAATATACATTCATTTTCATATGGACCCATCATTGCCCATGATTGGTTATAAGTGAGGTGATTTTATGTAATCCCCATATTGATCATAAGAGTAGGTCATTGTTTTAAACTATTTTGTTGTGTATAACTGACAACCAGCATGCTGTGATTATTTTGTTATTTCAATCCTCATCATAGGGACTTGTCTTAACTCATGATAAAGTCTATACAGACTAAATATATTGATCTATGTACAACTAGATATCCATATGGACTATTATCCAATAAGATTTTAATTTTCTTTTATGCATTGTATATCATATGTATAATATTGACATATTTAAAGGTTTTTATATCACATGATTAGTACACTCTTTTAATATAAATATCATTGGTATATTGGAACTATTTTATGGTCCATACAAACTCCCTTTCACAAGGAACTTCATTTTTACATGTAACACCTTTTGCCCATTCCTAAAGGAAATAGGCAAAGAGCGCTACTTCCTGTGAGGTCACCCGTCCTTGGATTTCCCTAAGGACCCATTGTTTAACACTTATACAACTTTGACCAACTTTAACCTAACTTAACCTTTTAGTTTTTCTTCCTGAATAATTATTTATTACTACCTATTTTAGTTGATTAAAACACTAGATTATGACTATTAACCACTCACAGAAAATTAAGCAGCATAACAGCTACCCAAATGAAAAACCTAAAAATTTCTTGCATGAAAACACTTCTAAAACAACTTTCATTGACATTGCCACTCCTAGACCTTTTTGGTCCCCCAAAACCAACATTAGTTATCACACAATAGTATACAAGGTCTCAAACCAACATACATATAGACATAAACATGCATTTTCATATATATCAAAAACCAGGTTTATATAGCCATTTAATGTTACTAACTCAGTTTTACACTTTACACACATTACCCACTCTACACCTACTATACATGAGCAATTATCTATCAAAACAAAAAAAAGTAACAAAAAGGTACCCAAAAGACTTAGAGGTAGCTACACTAGCTTTTGCTGAAGTTGATTAGCTAACAAATTTATGGCCTACAAATCGGAACACCGATATATTGAGTATAAACTTAGTGGTGGAATAGATAAAATAAAGTATGTCACATATACAAGCACACATATAAGTCATGCATTCACATGCATTTGTATCTTGTCCCCTATGGTCATGCAATATCTCAGTCTAGATGCTAGTTGCCCTATTTAATTATTTTCCAATTCTTTTATTTATTCAAGGTCCATTTGTTTAGTCCATGATTTAGTTTAATACATTTTAGGCCAGTAATAGATAGATGACACTTTAAAGACATCGGATAGCGGGATCTATCCTATGTAGTGGCCTATATTTTAGACCTCGGTAGCTCTACTTACCTCGCTTGATAGTAGAGACCTCCCAATATCAGATTGGTAGATAGCAGGGATTAGTCCGTAAACCTCCTAATATCTATAATGGGATAGCAAGGATCAACCTCGTGGGACCTCCTAATTCCCGAGTCATATCTCTAAAGTATCATAGGTGGATAGTAGGGATTAGCTCTATGGGACCTCCTAATATCCATAAACATCAAATAGGTAGTAGGGATTGGCCTAGGTGGACCTCTCAATACCCGAGTGTGCAGGGTTCATCTTAGAACCATGATGGCTACACTCGTCATATCCAATAGACAACAGTGGCCTTAAGAGGACCAAACTGCCTAGCAGCTACTAACTCCTTAGTTAATCGATTAACCAAACAAGTAAGTGTCTAACTAATGGGCCAAGTCACTATTTATTACCAATTTAAGGCATTTATCCTCACTTTTACTAGATCTTATGTCTATTATGTCATTAGATCCCATTATATGCCACATTACACACAAAATGTCATATTTTACCTATCGTCACAAAAA
>CANXYI011534280.1:0-11868 GCA_948208565.1 Hura crepitans
AGATGAGGAGAAATGTAAGAGGTTTGAGAAGGGCCTCAATGTTGAGCTAAGAATGCAGATCTCGACTCCAAATATCAAAGATTTCTGAGAACTAGTAACTGTAGTTTATGACATGGAAGAGATGCTATAAGAGGAAAGGGAGCTATTTCAAAGAAAGAGACCTATTGCTACGGGTCAGAGCAGCTCAGCTCTAGGTTAGGGTAAGAGACAGAGGGACTTCTAAACTAGCCAGTTGTCCTAGAGGTAGACAGGGTAGCAGTCTTAGAGGCAGGCTCTATCACAGAGGACTGGTCTAGGTTTTCCTCTTAGGCCTCGACCACCTCCATCATAGCAGGCTTTGAGTGTACCAATATCTACTGCCAAGAGTGCACCTCGAACCTGTGGGAGTTGTTAGAGGAGGCACTGGGGCCAGTTTTAGTAGTTCAAGTGAGGCGAGTGCTTTGTATATAAGGCCCGAGATCATTATCAAAGTGATTGGCTTTAGAGACAGGTAAAGATTATTTAGACTTAGGCATTAGTGGTAGTAACATTTGGTAGACACCTGAGACAACTGAGGCAGGATTAGCTAAGCACTAGCCAAAAGGGTCGATTAGAGGCTAGAGCTCCAGCACGATAGTATGCCATTTGTGTCTAGGAGGAAGCTGAGGGTCCAAACATCATTGCTGGTACATTTATTTTATTTGATGTTCTAGTACTAGCTTTGATAGATCTTGGATCGACACATTTATATATTTGTACCACACAAGCACAAGATAGAGGGCTTTAGCCAAAACCCATAGAGTTAGACATTCAAGTGAGCAACCTGATAGGCCAGAGTGTGATAGTAAGCACATTTTATAGAAATTATCCTCTAGTGATCCATGATCAGACCTTTCCCAATAGATCTGATAGAGCTTCCTTTTCATGAGTTTGATGTCATATTGGTATGGACTGGCTGTCAGAGCACAAAGCAGTGATTGATTACGAAAATGAGTCTATAGAACCCAGATGGGCAAGAGTTGAATATTGTAAGTAAAAGAGACTCCCTGTTTAACATTATTTTAGCTATAATAGCCAGAAGACTCATTCAGAAGGGATATGAAACCTTCTTAGCTTCTATGATAGATACAAGTGCTTCGTCCCCTAGCTTGAATCAGATACCTATTGTGTCTAATTTTTTGGATGTGTTTCCAGATGAGTTGCTAAGATTGCCACCATATTAAGAGTTAGACTTTGAGATTGAGATATATACTGGTGTGAACCTAGTATCCATTACACCTTATAGGGTGGCCCTAGTATAGCTAAAGGAATTAAAGGTGCAGTTGCAGGAGTTACTAGATAAAGGCTTTATCAGACCTAGTGTTTCACCTTATGGGGCACCTGTATTGTTTATGAAAAAGAAGGATGGGTCACTCCAGTTGTGTATCGATTATAGGCAATTAAATAAGGTGACAGTTAAGAACAAGTATCCATTGCCTAAGATCATTGATCTCTTTGACCAATTACAAGGTGCCAGTGTCTTTTCCAAGATAGATATGAGCTCAAGATATCACCAATTATGGATCAAGGAGAGTGATATTTGTAAGACTGCCTTCAGGACATGATATAGGCACTATAAATTCCTAGTGATGCCATTTAGGCTCACTAATGCCCTAGTAGCCTTTGTGGATCTGATAAATTAGATCTTTAAGCCATACTTGGATCAGTTTATGGTTGTGTTTATCAATGATATCTTAGTGTATTCAAGGACCCGAGAAAGAACATGAACAACACCACTAAATAGTGTTGTAGACTTTAAGGGAGAAGCAATTGTATGCTAAGCTTAATAAATATAAGTTTTGGTTGGAAAAAGTAGCATTTTTTGGCCCTATTGCTTTAGTTAAAGGTATCAGAGTGGACTAAAACAAGGTTAAAGTAGTGTTAGAGTGGAATCCTCCTAGGAATGTGATTGAGATTCGAAGTTTCTTAGGATTGGCAGGTTATTATCAAAGGTTTGTGAAAGGCTTCTCAATGATTGCTACTCCATTGACATGGTTGATAAGAAAAAAATGTGATATTCGAGTGGGATGACAAGTGCCAGGCTAGCCTTGATAGATCGAAGTAGATGTTGACAGAGGCTCCCATTCTTACTCAGTTAGAATAGGGAAAAGAATTTGTGATATATAATGATGCTTCCCACAACAGACTTGGCTGTGTATTGATGCAAAAAGGCAAGGTAGTTGCATATGCCTCTAGGCAATTAAAGCCTCACGAGAAGAACTATCCCGCACATGACTTAGAGTTAGCTACAATTGTGTTTACATTGAAGGTGTGGAGACATTACTTGTATGGAGAAAAGTGTTACATCTACACTGACCATAAGAGCTTGAAGTATTTGCCTACACAGAGGGAGCTAAATTTGAGACGACGGCGATTGATGGAATTAGTCAAGGACTACGATTGCTTTATTGATTATCATCTAGGAAAGGTGAATGTAGTTACAGATGCTTTGAGCATGAAGCTTATAGCTACCTTGAAACTAATGTATGCTAAATTGGAATACACAATAGTAGGTGTAGTGTTGGCTGAACTGCAAGTCAAAGTTGACTTTAGGCAGCAAGTAAAGGAGACTCAGTTGAAAGATACCTATATGGTGCAACTTGTGAGTAAAGTTAAAGTGGAGAAGGTAATAGGCTTTCAGTTGGGTGATGATGGAAGCCTATACTACCAGAATAGGTTGTGTACCATATGTAGACGGATTGAGAATGCAGATTTTGAAGGAAGATCATGAAGCTCCATATTCCATACACCCAGGAAGCACGAAGATGTAACTTATGTTAAAGCCTCACTACTGGTGGCTAGGAATGAAGCGAGAGGTAGCCGAGTACGTGGGTCGATGTTTGACATGTCAACAAATAAAGGTAAAAGACCAAGTTCTTTTTAGATTGCTACACCCGATTGCAATTCTAGAATGGAAATAGGAGCAGATCACCATGGATTTTGTGATGGGATTACCACTGACTAGGAGCAAGTGTGATGCAGTATGGGTGATTGTGGATAGGTTGCCCAAGACAACCTACTTTATGCAAATACGGATGGATTATTCCTTGCAAAAGTTGGCTAGATTGTACATTAATGAGATTGTGCAATTACACAGAGTGTCAGTAGACGTAATCTCATATTGAGACCTCAAGATTCACTTCTAGGTTTTGGAAGAAGTTACAAGAGGGCTTAGGTACTCGATTGATGTATAGTACAACATTCCATCCTCAGACAAATGGACAATCAGATATGGTGATACAAGTGTTATAAGACATGCTACAAAGTTGTGCCATAGAGTTTAAATGCAACATCGATCAGTATTTGGCATTGGCTAAATTTGTGTACAACAACAGCCACTAAGCCAGCTTAAGGATGGCACCATATGAAGCTTTGTATGGTAGAAGGTGTATAACCCCTCTCTGTTAGAGTGAAGTGAGAGAAAGTAAGGTTGTTGGGTCTAATTTGATCAAAGATACTGAGGAGAAAGTTAATATTATAAAAGGAGAGATTAAAAGCCACCTTAGATCGACATAAGTCATATGTCAATTTGAAAAGGCGAGACAATAAGTATAAGGTTGGTAATTAAGTATTCTTGAAAGTGTTCTCATGGAAGAAGATGCTCAGAATTGGCAAGAAAGGAAAACTCAGTCCGAGATTTATTAGATCCTACGAGATCACAAAAAGAGTGGGTCCCTTGGTGTATAGGCTTGCATTGCTACCTGAGTTACAGCAAATACATGATGTCTTTCATGTATCGATGTTGAGGTGATACCGATTAGATTCATCACACGTGATAGCTACATAAAGGATACAAGTTTAGCTAGATTTGACATATAAAGAGGAACTGTTGCAGATCCTAGCAAAGAAAGTGAAGTAGCTAAGGAACAAGCCGATCCCTTTGGTAAAAGTGTTATAGAGGCACCACAATATGATATAGGCAACGTGGGAAAGTGAGGAATATATGCAGATGTAGTATCCTCACATTTTTAGGACAAGTAATTTCGAGGATGAAATTTCTTAAAAGGGGAAGGATTGTAATGAGCATAAGTTAGGGTTCTATGAATAGTACCTTTTAGGGCCATGTGATGTTCTCTGTGGTGTGGGGCATTGCCACAGGCTAAAAAAGGGCATATTGGTCATAAAACTTTGACAGGCCTAAAAATGGGTAAAATGAATGAATTTAAAAATTTAGTAGAACTAATAAATCATTTCGGGTTGAGAACTAGTAAATAGGGAGATCAAATGAGTTTGTGCTAGGACAACCCTAGGATATGCTTGGACTGACCCAAAAATACTGTACCCAGAACCTCAAAACTTCTAATGAGTATGATGGAGAAGGAATTTTAATTTTCTGAGGTAGTTTGATATTTTTTCTAAATATTTTATTCTAGCGAGTAAATAGTGTTAAAAAGTCAACTTTAGAATTTTAACTTGAAATTTTATGTGGGCCTTAGTGGCACTAATCAAGGATTTTTAAAAATTGAAATGAGTATTTTTGGAGGTTTAGAGAATTTTTTATGAATTTCTGAAGCTTAAAAAGGTATAGGAAGAATACGAGCCATCGGATCGCCACGTGTCGTGATTAGGGCCACCCACCTACCCTTATATAAGTGGTTACACATGTGCATAGGCTACATGTGCCAAAGCATCATCTTCCTCCATTTGAACCCTAAAAACCTGATGCCATATATTCTCTCTCATCTATCCTTTTTCTTTATTTTCTCTCTCCTCTCTCTATTAAAATTCATAAAAATTATATGAATCTTAGCCTCCATAATCTCTAGAAGCCAAATCTTCTAATAAAAATTAGAAACGGAGCTTAGAAAGAAAGATCTCACACTTGAGTGAATAGTGTCAATTTTCTTGAGTAAGTGTTTTTAATCCATTTTTTATTTTTGTTTTAGGTAGATTAAGGTATCCTAAGATTAACCATGGTCTTAGATTTCAATTTGGAGTTATGTAAGATTTTAGGAATTTTTTTAAGGTCAAAATGTGTATGTTTAGGTACCAAAGAGACCTTTGAAGGAGAACAAGGATTTAAGCCTTCAAGTGATGGGGAAAAGGGTGTTTTCACACCCTAGGTATGTGGAATAGACTTAAATTTAGTATGTCATGTGATTTGCCATAGAAACATGCATATTTGGTGTATGGAAGTTTATGTTCATGGTGTTAAGTTTAACATTAAGATAAAATGATGTTTTCGTAATGTTGATGAACTCAAAAAAATAGGTTTTGCATCACAAATTGGAAATAAATCTAGGTGTATGTGCATGTGTTTGTTGTGGCTGAATGGGATGTAATGTATGGCATGGCATGTCTTAGCGAACATATGGTGTATTAGGTAGAAAAATGGCATGTAAATTAGGTGCGTAAACCATACTAAAAAAATGGCTAATGGCATTGGCATGTATAGCATGAAATTTTAGCGAGATAATGGCTTATTTGAGTATGTATGTTATAATAAGGCAATGACATAGGAATTTGTGTGAACATATACCCTAATATGTGTAATATATCCCATGAATGGATATGTGAAGAAATAATGGAATTTAGAGTTGATATGGTTGGTACCATGGAAGGCATAGAATCTAAAATTGATAAATAAATAGTAACATTCTTATAAACTGACTAAATGAATAGTAATTTTATGACAATAGACAAAACATGACCTTTTATATGTAACATGGTAAAGCATGTAACCTAGTGGCATAATAGACTTAAGAATTAATAGAGTTAAGAGTAACAATCTTAAATAGGTAATTAATAGTAATTTGGCCCATCAGTTAGAAATCCATTGGATGGGTTGACCGATCAACTAGAGAGTTAGCAGCTGCTAGGAAGTTTGGTCCTCCTAGGGCCACTATTGTCTATTGGTTATAGTGGGTGGGGCTACTAAGGTTTTGAGATGAACCCTACACATTTGGGTATTGGGAGTTCCACCTGGGCTGATCCTTGCTACCCATTGGATATCTGTGGATATTAGGAGGTCTCATGGGGCTGATCCTTGCTATCCACTTTAATGTTTAGAGATATGATTCGAGGTATTGGGAGGTCCCATGGGGCTGATCCCTGCTATCCCATTTGCTGATATTGAGAGGTCTACAGACTGATCCCTACTATCTACCAATCTAGTATTGGGAGGTTTACAAATTGATCCCTGCTATTGGGCGAGGTAGGTACAGCTACCGAGGTCCAAAATGTGGGTCACTGCACAGGATAGTTCCTGTTATCTGGTGTCTTAAAGTGTTGTCTATCTGTTATGGGCTTAAAATATAATAAACTTAATGATGAACTAAATATATAAACTTGACTTGAAAAGAGAACTAGACATAATGAGATAAGGTAACTGGCATATAAGTTTATGTGTGGCATGATTCATGTGTGTGCTTGTATTGTGACATACTCTATTTTGTCTATTCCACCACTAAGTTTATACTCAGCATGTTGGTGTTCCGATGCATAGGCAGTAGATTTGGGGTCGATCAACTTGAGATAGCACCAGTGTAGTTGCTCTTGAGTCCTTCGGGTATATCTTGTCTCTCTTTTTGGTTTATTGTAGATATGCACTCATGTATAGTAGTTGTAGTATGGGTAGTGGGGGTGTAAACTATTGAACTGAGTTAGGAATGTAATGCTCAAAAAATCATCATTTGATGAACAATTACCCTTGAGCCCGATACAATGATGTTTAAGGCACTGAAGGGTAACTTGGTGGCTGAAAGGGGTTTTGGTCAACTGAACTTTGGCCGACCAAAAAGTGATGAAAAAAATGAATTAAAAATTTTAGCAGAGCCAATAAATCATTTCGAGCTAAGAACTAATGAATAGTTACCTCAATTGGGGTTGTGACGGGATAGCTCCGGTAAGTGCCCAGACTATAACACCCGAAAAACCATCGTTTAGTGAACATTAACTCTCGAGCCTAGCATAATGATGTTTCGAGCACTGAAGGGCAACTTAGGGGCTGAAAGGGGTTTTGGTCAACCAAACTTTGACAGACCAAAAAAGTGGTGAAAAAGAATGAAATAAAAATTTTAGCAAAACCAATAAATCATTCCCGGCTGAGAACTAATGAATAGTGACCTCAGTTGGGGTTGTGCCAAGAAAACTCTAGGAAGTGCCTAGATGGACCAAAATATATCATACTTTGAAGCTTAAAAATTCCAATGAGTCTATTGGAAAAGGAATTTTAATATTTTGAGGTCGTTTGATATTTTTTAGACTTTTTGGATTACGTGGGTGATAGTAACTCAAGCTCCCGAAGGAGTTTTAGGCTAAAATTTTATGGGACCCTTAATGAATATAATCAAGGATTTTTGGAACTAGAATCATGATTTTTGGAGGTCTAGAGAAATTATTGTGAATTTTCAAAATTTAAAATAAAATAGAATTAATTTGGGTCGTTCGATCACCACGTGGCACGATCGTGACCATCCACTTTGTTTACACACCAAAGGGGACATGTATGCACATAGATAGAATGAAAAAGAAGCCACTATCCTCCTCCTCCCAAAAATGGCCAATGCCATTTCTACCATGAGTGCCCTCTATTTTTTTACTCTTTCTCTCTCCTTCAACCCTAAAAAAACCCAAAATTTATATGGTTCTAAACCTCTATGATGCCCTGAAGCCATTCCAACTAATAAAAGTGGAAAAGGATGTCCAGAAATGAAGTTATGAGCACTTTTGATGAATAGTACTATTTTGATGAGTAAGTGATTCTTTCTAAGGTTTCTTATTTTTCTTAGAGAGTATTTGAGGTGTAGATGTTATCCCTAAAGAGAGATTTCAATTTGGGGTTATGTGTAATTTTGTATAAATTTTCAAAGTTGGAACCATAATATGAAAGTTTAGGAAATGGTGGATAAAGATGGAGGAAGATGGATTCAATGGTGTTAGAGTAGCTTTGACATGACTACACTGTAAGTGAATTTAACTGAAACATACTTTGTATGTTAAGAGAATTTTGCATTCATGCTTTAGGTGTTTGTATGGAAGTCATGTTTGCATGGTTGTTTGTGTGTATGTGTATGTGAAATGCAAGCTAGGAGGTGTAATTGAAGGATATAGGATAATATGGATGTGATTGGGATGTGCAAAGGATGTATAGGTATGTGATATATGTATGATTATGTGTATGCCATGTATGTCATATGTGAATATGGATGTATGGCATAAGGGCACAGAAGGTTATGGTGGTAGCAGGATGTGTAACATGGAAGTAAAATGGAATGGATGGAAATTTGTATGGTTAAGTGAAAAGAATTAATAGAACATCTATAATAATGATGTATGTAAGGTGAATGTATATGAATAAGGCATATGGTAATTAAAGGGAGAAATATTAGGCTAAGGATAGGAATTTAAGCAAGTTAGATTATGTAAGACTTTAGGCCCCTAAATAATATAGAAAGGTGTTAGGATAAGTAAAATGTTAAATAGTGTAAAGTATTTTAGGATATAATAGGTTGAGATGAAAGGAAAATGAAATGGATTAATAGGTTGGTGAGAACAAGTTACCAAATGAATAGTAACTTTTACGTAAACAGGACTTGTAATTGTCTAGGACATTATGATAACCCATAACGGTTTGGAAAAATATAACCTGGTGAAATAAATTAATATCTATGTGTTATTGACTTAAAAATAATTAGACTAAATATTTGGAAGAATGGAAAAGTGATTAGTTGAGTCAAATTAGAACCAGAATAGATTAGAGAGCTACTCAAATATTAGAATGCTGAAAGAATAAATTATAGGATAAGATAAGAAATTATTACTACATAAATAAGGTATGGAAAGAATTTAGGAAACTAATACATAGAAATTTTGTGGACTTTGTAATGTAAAAAGAGATTGGAATTCACAAAAACTTAAAGACATTTGTTTGGTATAAAGCTTATAAAGCATTCCATAAAGAATAGTGGACAATCATCAAACAGTACAGAAAATAAATATTTATTATAAATATAGTAATAACAGAGTAAACTACTAAAGCTGGGAAATCAAGTTATTGTAAGATGATACAAGGAGTAAGAAAGATAGACTTTATAGAATACAACAATTTGGAATATGGAATCAAGGCAAGCTAAGTTCATTTACCATAATAGAGAGACTAGCACCGTATATAAAAAGAGATAAAAGACAATTAAGTGATACTAATGAAAAGAATGGAACCTGAGTTGGGGATGTGATAATTTGTTGACATTGGAAGGATATTAAATGAAATTTAACTGGTAAATCAAGTAAGATGGTTAATTAAAGAACATGATTTATTATAAGTTTTTCAAATAATAGATATAATGGCTACGAAGGATAATTGGAAAGGGAATATGGGATTTCTAGTTGTCTATACACTAGATAGGTTGACCGGTCAACTAGGGATTAACACCTGCTAGAGGCTAAGTCTATATGGATTTTAGCCTGTGTATGGTAGGTGCAGCCACTGAGTATTGATTTGAGCCTGCACGCTTCATGTATTAGGAGGCCTATAAGCTTATCCCTGCTACCCACTTGTGGATATTGGGAGATCCCATAGGGCTGATCCCTATTATCCACTAATTTCATGGGATTATTGTGATGATTGTATTGGGATATTGGGAGGTCCCATAAGGCTGATCCCTGCTATCTCCTTTGTAGATATTAAGAGGTCCTTGGATTGATCCTTGCTATCTGCCTTTTCAATATTGGGAGTTTCCTAAAAATTGATCCCTATTATTAGATGAAGAGTGTGTATAGACACTAAGGTCCAAAATGTGGGACACTATATAGCTTGGTCTTTTATCCAGTTCTTGGACTAGGTAGGTGCAGCTGTCGAGGCCTAAAATAGAGGCCACTGCACATTGTGATTCCTATTATCCAGTGGTTGGGAGTTCTTCCTAAACCGTGGGGGTATGAATGGATTAATTAAAGAACTTTAACCAACTTAAAAGATATTAAAAAGAACTGGAAGTTAAATTGTTATGATTGAGATAAACTATATGTAAATATCTTAAGAACAAGAAATAACCTATAGAATAAGAGGTAGGATAAGCTTATGTAATTTTAGTAAGACTCTTAAGGAAGTGAAGGACAGACGAAATAAGAAATGAATAGAAAGACATATATAAAGAAATAAGTATAGAGGGAATTATCTAATCTAAATGGAATAGGTAGTAAACTACACATATATACATAATGAATAAAGCTGAAGGACCGAGATTGATCAAGGAATAGTAAAGAAAAGATGGCTAAGCTATGTAAGTCATGTAACTTAAGGATAGTAGAAATAGTTAGAATGGAGGAATGTTAGTATAGATTATGATTAAGTAGTAATGAAACAATAAGTAATGATGAAATGACATTTGTAACACTAGTTTAAGAGTTTAATTGAGGTATGACGAAGTAGTTAATAATTAGGCATAACTGAAAACTATAATAAAGGGATTTGAATTTATAAATAGATAAACTAATAAAAATGTCTTGTGTGCCTACATATGATAGTGATACATGGTATGTTTGGTTAAATTCACTACTAAGTGTATACTTAGCATATCAGGTGTCTGATGTGCAGGTGGTAGATTTAGATGATACGATGAGGATGTCTAACAATGTAGCTGAAGACTACCCAGGTATGATATTGCCTGATTAGAATGTGTTGTGTTAATAGATAGAGGCAATCATGTATTTTACTGAGGATAGTTAAGTGTTATGATGCTTAGTTAACTAATACAATAGCCTATAATAGCATTAAATGAGCTTTTAACTATAATAGTAGCCTAGGTTGATAATTAATAGTAAGATCAGGTGTGTGAGTGTCATATACTTGAGAGAACTACCATAGATCACTAAAACCCAAAAATGAAATTTCTATGCTAAATAGTAGAAACCTAAATAAAAGTTAAACGAAAGGCCCCTAGGGAAAACCAAGGATGGATGACCTCACGAGAAGCAGCACACTTTGCTTATTTTCTTTGAGGATAGGCAGGGGGTGTTACATGGATAGACTCAAAAATATCACACCCTAAAGCTTAAAAATTCCAATGAGTCCATTGGAAAATGAATTTTAATCTTCTAAGGTCATTTGATACTTTTTTTGAGTTTTTAGATTACGTAGAGGAATAGTAACCCTAGCTCTTAGAGGAGTTTTGGGCTAAAATTTTGTGGGACCCTCAATGAAAGTAATTAAGGATTTTTGGGATAGGAATTATGATTTTTGGAGCTCTAGAGAAATTATTATGAATTTTCAAAGTTTTAAATAAAATAGAATTAATTTTGACCGTTTGATCGACATGTAGCATGATCGTGGCAATCCATCTTGCTTATGTATGTAAAGGGACATATGTGCATGGTGGATGGTAGGAGAAGAAGTCATCTTCTCTAATTTCTAAAGAGAACCTGATGCTATCCTCCCATAGATGCCTTCACCATTTTTCAATTCTTTCTCTCTCCTCCCATCCTAAAAACACCTAAAATTTATATGGTTCTGAACCTTTATGATGCCTTGAAGCCATTCCAACTGACAGAAGTGGAAAAGGATGTCCAAAAATGAAGTTATGAGCACTTGGTAAATAGTGTCTTTTTTATGAGTAAGTGATTCTTTTCCAAGGTTTCTTATTTTTCTTAAGGAGTATTTAAGGTGTAAATGTCATCCATGAGAGAGATTTCAATTTGGAGCTATGTATAATTTTGTAGGAATTTTCAAAGTTAGAACCCTAATATGGAAGTTTGGAGAAATGGTGGACAAAGGTGGAGGAGGATGGATTCAATGGTTCTGGAGTAGCTTTAACATGACCGGGAGGCCACTGTAAGTAAATTTAACTGAAACATACTTTGTATGTTAGGAAAAGTTTAGATTAAAGCTTTGGGTGTGTCTATAGAAGTTATGTT
>CANXYI011534285.1:0-12066 GCA_948208565.1 Hura crepitans
AAGGAGGTATAGTGTCACCTTTCTCCCATGACTAGTTGACACTCCAAGAGGGAAAAAAAACCCCATTTTTGATTCTTTAAATCTCTATTTTAACTTGTTTCTTCATTTTTGAGGCTCAATTCCCCACCTTTACAGCTAATATACCTTGATTCTCATGTGAATTTTAAGAGAAATCAAAAGAATTGCTCAAATTTTCATCTTAGTGAATGTTAACTCTAGACTGATCAAGTGAGATTTTTTGAAGTTTGACATTTTTCTCATGTTCCTTAGGTGGTCAAGGTTATGTTTATTCTTTTGATTTCTCATTTTATGCTTTTGTTAATTTTATATTGATTTTTATATATCGAGCTTGTTATGGAAAGTTATGAAAATAAAGAAGGTTCACAATAAAGGGAAGGGAAAGGTATAGTTAAGCTCCATAGTGCATTTTAAAATCAAGAGGTAATTGTAATCGACCTAATTTGTGCAATTTCATTAATTAGCTAATATGTGTAATTATGTGAGCATGTATGTTTACATAGAAATGGTTTGTAATTATGTGAGCATGTATGTTTACATAGAAATGGTTATGTATGAGGTTAGTTAACATTTAAATCATGTTTTAAGAAGTTATGGATGTGAATTGATGCCTTTAATATGGATTGATACATGTTAATATGGGTTTTAGTATTATGGTTAAATGGCAATATGTATGTGTGCATGTGTTTATGTCAAATAAAGCATGTTAGTTATTTTGGTTTGAAGTGAATTAGTGAATGCTATCTTGTGATCATGGGATATGATGTTGTAAGATGGAAGAATACATGTGGGATATGCATTTTATCTTATAGTAGAATGGCCATGTGAATGTGTATGGTTATATATGTTACATAAATTAAAAAGGTGATAATGAATGTATAAAAATGATGTTTTTAGTGTGTAGGCCGAATAGACATTATACATACATATGTATGTGTGATGTGTATATGGCAAGAATGAAGGTTGTGTGTATAGTGATGGATGGAAATTAAACTGATGCACGTGTATGTTGCAAAGAAGGTGGCTTATGTGTGTTTGGAAGCATAGTGACTAAATGGCCTTATGAGATGTCTATACATGGATATGCATTATGTTAAACATGTAATGGATGTTGCATGATCACAAGCTTATTATTGATCATAAAAATGGTAATGAGATTTTGATAATGTATATATGAGCACATGATGATGAAGTATGACATAATATGTGATTTTTGCATGAAATGATATGCTACATCATCAAAGTATGAGAAATAACACAATTTTATGGTTTAATCTTTAGTTGGCTAAATAAAAGTATTTATAAGTTATTTTAAGCTTAATTAAGATGGTGTAACTAAAATAAATCAGTTAATCACTTATATAAGTAACAACCTAGTTCGGATAGGTTGACAAGTCAATTAAGATTTTTATAGCAGCTACTAAGTACTTAAGTGCCTTTGTTGATATTGGTTTAGTCTATAACTCCACTAAATGTCTGAGCCATAGGCCTATATGTTTGATCTTTGGATCCATATTGGTAGATAATATTCGAGTTCATAAATAGTCGTAATGGCCATGATGCTATGTTTTGTCCTTGGACTCATGTTATTCTTAAGCTTTGGGTCTCATGCTAGGTTTGATCTTCAAATCCATGTTTAGGTTCATAGAGGTCATATTAATTGTCTAGCCCTATTATCCACAACTTATGTGTTCTCTCAATATGGGCATGAAAAAATGAACTTATTGGAATTAGAATAGGGATTTACCATTGACAATGTGTATGTATAATTTGTTTTCAATGTTTAACTTGTGATTTATGATATGTTTATCTTGTTACAACATATATACTTGTGATAAATTAGATAAACACATATCATGATCTATGCTTGCTTATGTTTGTACAATGAGGTACAATAATGGTATGGCATTATTACAAAAGTTATTTCGATTAGACCACTAAGCTATTACTTAATAGATCATTTTTCTTTGTGACACATCGGTAAGGGGAATAATTAAGCCAAAGCCTTAAGACTTTAAGAGTAACTAATAAAGACTATATTTTTGTATAGTTTTGTTGTATATACTATATTATAAAATGTATAGAGAAGAAGCACTCTTACATTGTGTATGTTGAGTTATAGGCCTAAACAGTGTTGCTATGTAAATATAAGGCTATTTATTATTTTGTAACCTTAATTAAGTTCTTTAAATTGTTTTAAGCTTGTATAATATCTCTTCTTAAGGTTAAGATTGTGATTTGTGTTGTTGATTGATAGGGAGTGATCAAAAGATCATAAAAAGTGGTGGTTTAGGTTTGAAATGTTATAAAAGTGTTTATTTTCATTGCATGTTACTATTCATATTTGGGATGCTATCTCGATACAGTCATTATGTTATTGAATTTTCAATGTTAGAATTCCAAAATTTATTTTCAAATCAAGTTTTTGAAAAGGTTTTTGTTAACACATATTTTCATAAATAAAGCATTTCATTAAGAATAAATAAAACATGCTTTCATATGTTAAGAGATAATAGTTTGAAAAGCATGCTTGTGTGCACACTCTCTATTCGAGTTTGACAATCGAATTAGGTAAAGGGAATCACATTATGAGTAATAATATAGGGACTAGTAAGTTGATCTACTTCTATTTATGGATCTTAAACTTCATCAAGTTCAATTTTACTCTTACAGTCTTTCGTTAAAAACTCTATCTCTAAAAAGATTGCATGCTTTAAAACAAACACCTTTTGTTTTAAAGGATGATAGAAGTAGTATCCTAAAGTTTATTTTGGGTACCCTATAAATAAGCACTTGTTAGACTTAGCTTCAAGTTTGTCTGACATTAGTCTTCTCAAAATATGCTACACATCCCCATACCTTGATGTGTGAAAGGATAGGTTTCTTATTATATGACATTTCTTGTGGTGTAACAGCAACTAACTTTGATTGAACTATGTTTAAAATATAAATAGCAGTTTTTAGTACATACCCCTAGAAGGATTTGCTAATTCTATAAGGCTTATTATGGATTGAACATATCAAATAAGGTTTGATTTCTCTTTAAAATACACTGTTATGTTGTTGTGTATAAGGAGGAGTCTATTAAGACAAAATACAATCGTCTCTTAAATAACCATTGTATTCCTAACTCAAGTATTCACCACTTCGACCAGATTGAAGAGTTTTAATGCTCTTGCAAAGTTTTTCCTCAACTTCATTTTTTAATTCTTTTAACTTTACAAAGGCTTCATACTTGTACTTTATCAAGTATAAATACACATATCTTGAATATTCATTAATAAAGGTAATGAAGTATATGAAACCTCTATATGCATATATTGTTATTAGGCCATACGCATCTATATGTATGAGTTGTAATAACTTATTAGCACACTCACCATTTCTATTAAAAGGTGACTTTGTCATTTTCCCTAGTAAACAAGTTTTGATTGTATCATGTGACACCTCCTACTAGACAATCTAAGAAATCCAATAGGTGATGCATTCCCTACTAGATCAGCCATTCTAGAATTACACCAGGTGTGTACTCCATATCTTTTATAGGTTGCTTTAAAGCATTATCAGATATTGCTTAGGTTTTCAGTCTAACACTTAAACAAGTTCATATATGGTATAACAGACCTAGAAAACCCATTTTATAGACATACTACTTGTTACAGAAAATTAGGCAGCACAACAACTACCTGGGTGACAACAAAATCTTTTTCTCCTATAAAAGTATTTCTAATAATAGCAATGCCATTTTACCTCCTTCTAGACTCTTTTGGTCCTATAGTCATCATCATCACATATACCTTAATCATAAATCACAAACACATAGGGCCTCAAGCCAAAAGTTATCAAAAATCATAAAAGCAAGCCATATAAAAGAACCACTTGTTTATAAACATCACATCTATCCTTTATAAATATAGACATAAGCAGCCTCTAAGTGTGAAAAACCTATAACCTATAGTGTTTACATGAGTGCTAACTTAACAATAAAGAAAATACTCTATATACCCTTCAAAATCTGTGTTGTTACACTACATAATCTCTAAGGCTAGACTACTTATTTTTATAACTTATGCACCAAAACACTAGTATGCTAAGTATACAACTCAATGGTGAACTTAATGTATTTAAAACATGCTATATGCAATGGTTCACATGTAAAAACAATATGACAGTAAATATGCAGTGTTTGGATGGTATATTAGGTAGTTCATGCAATTTAAATGATTTGCCACATTTTCCTATAATTACCATAATGCCACTGTAATAATTTCAATTTAATTATTTATGCAGTAACTTGACATCAATTAAAGTGATATATTACTTTAATTTAATTCAGTGGGCCTGATTAGATATATTACACCTAAGACACTGAACCAAAATGGAACTGAAAGGTTGTGCAGTGGCATATATTTTGGACCCTAACAACTACATTGGCCTAGTCTAATTGTAAGGATTAGCTCCCTTGAACCTCCAATACTAAATAAGAGATATTAGGGATTAGTCCATAGACCTGACAATATCTCAAACAAATCAACCACCAATTATATTACAGATAGTTGGAATCTGTTTGTAGACGTCCCAATATCCAAAAATCATAGTAAGAACTTTAGTGGATAAAAGTGATTAGTCTATAGACCTCCCAATATCTAGATAATCATCAACATTAAACACTTCTAAAGGATAGTAGAGATTAGTTTGTAGACCTCCCAATATCCAAAAAATCACATCAGTTATCTAGCAGCTACTAATCCTTAAGTTGATCGGTCAACTCATCTAGTGGGTGTCTAACTAATTGGCCATTTGACCTTATTTCATATCCATTTATTTACATATCATCATAATATAATAATTATAAGTGAAAAATAGATAGTTATAAATTTATTTTGACAATCAAAATTTGACCTAAACATTTACAAGTCATTTTTGGTCCTACTAGATAGATATGGGTCAATTTTTCTAAGCCATTTTAGGTTACTTTTTTAGGCATAATTAAGTTCACATCAAGTCTAATGTAAGGTATTATTATAAACCCAATTATGTTTATGTTCAAGACTATACTCACTACATAAATTTTTAGGACATTTTGCTAGACAGTTATAAATCATTTTTCTACCCTAATTACACCCATTTTTATTCATTATCATAAGCCTAAAGCCAACTCAAATTATATATATCAAATGACCTTAAAAGAGGCTCTAAGTTCATGCCATATAAACTTTTCAAAATGTTCAAACTTAAATTCCAATTACATGCCAATTTCAGTCCCTTTTAAGGTCAATTCCACTATGCCATTTTAGGCTATTTTAAAGTCTCTTTTTAACTACTTTCCAATCTTAAAATGGAATACCCATGTTTTGAGGTTTCATGAATAGTACCATTGGGTTCGAGAAGTGTGCCTGGGGTGTCAGTCACTTGCACATTAATTGAGCTAGTGATAGTGGTCATCAAAATTTTGAAGGGTTTTAATTTGATAAAAAAAAAAGCAAAATTTAAAAATTTAGCAGAACCAACAATTCATTTTGGACTGTAAGCTACCCATCGGTGCAATAAAAATTTTATTGGCTTGGATTGATCTAGGATGAGCTCAGACAGACCTGAAAATAGTGGACCCTAAAGCTAAAAAATCCTACAGATTCCTTTAGTGAAAGAATTTTTGGATTTCGAGCTCATTTGCAAATTCTTATTATTTTTAGGTTGGCACACAAATCAAGGTAGTATGAAAACTGCCCTATTGATGGAATTTAGCCACAATAATTTGTGAGCAGATAGAGGGGATTAAAAGAGGAATTTAAAAAAATAATGTAATTTTTTGGGGTCTATGTGAATTTTAGTGAATTTCCAAATTTTTTCAAAAAACTAAGTTGTGTCGAGATGGATCAAGTGGCTGTGGACCCCACCCATGCTCTTGCCAACTGACTTAGGGCCTTGACAAGTGGCAAGGTGTGTTGACAAGTGGATTTCTCCACTAAATAAAAGCCAAAACTCTTTCTTCTTTTCTAGGCAAAAATGGGCGCCATAGCCAGCCTTGAGGCCATTTTTAGCACTTCCTTCACCCATTTCTAGAAACTCTTGGTTTCTAAATTCAAGTTAGGATGTTAATGAAGTTCCAAAAATGGAATCATGGCAAAAAAAAAAGCTTTCATGAAGAAATTAAAAATCGCCAAATGTTCGGGGGTCAAAAGCAGTCTAGCAAGGGTGAAAGTGAGAGCTTCCATAGTTTTTCTTAGTTTTTCTTAAGTTTTCATGGCTAGAACTAGTTCCTTGGGGTGCCTAACATCTGTAGGGGTGTGAGTGACTTTGGTTTGAGGTGAATTAGAGCAAGGAAAGGCTAGTGAACTTGTGTAATTAGGGGCTTTAAGGGTTTCTTCTTAATAAGTAAGTGAGTTCAGCCATTCATTACATGCCTCAAAATTTTAGTAGTATTCCCTTTAAGTTAGGGATGGTTTAAAAGCTTGAGATAGCATGAATAGGTGTTTTTCCTTAAAAGATTTAGTGTGTGGCATTAGGTAAAGTAAATATTATATTGATTGATAAAATGAAAACATTATACATGATAATGTTGTTATTAGCTGAGAGGTATGTAAATTGCTATAGTAAGCTTATAATTGTCTAAAGCATAAATTGATGGCCTACCATGGATATGTAATGGCATAGTTATAAAGAGATGGAAAAAGGCATGTTTAGTGCAAAGTAGGTATGTGGCTGAGAGCTTAGCCTATGAACATGAATGTGTATAACTTGTTTAGGTGGTGTTTAAGGCTAAAAATACATATGCCTTAGGCCTATGATACTTGTGTGTTTATGTTCCTAAAGTAACCGAGATCTATGTTAAGTGTGTGATCATTTAATTGGCTTTTGTATGGAAAGGTTTAGGTGTGAGTATGCTTATATCATCTTGAGATATGTATATATGGGAAGGAAATTAAAGATGTGTATACCTTAGGACTTAATAAGTTATGGCTGAGAGCTAAATCAAGAAAAAAGGTATGAGAATGTTGACATTGTGTGTGTAATGTATATACATAAAAAGGCATAATAATATGAGCATGTGTTGGCCTTATTGGTTGGCATGATTTTGGCCTAAAAGTTATACTTTCAAAGATTTAATAACTACTCAAGAAATGAACTTGATCTTGAATTAGAAGATGAACTTGAAAAGTGTGTCATTTTTGCCTTTAAGGGTTATAGTATGTATATACACAATGTGCTACAATTATATGCCTAAAATGATGTAGTTATGTAAGCTAAAATGACCTAAATTGTATTGGCATGAAGTTAATCAATACACACCATAAAATGGCATGTAACATAGGTAAGGAATGGCATGAAACATAACCTTAATATTTGACTAGCTAATAGCTATAAAAATGGCTTGTACTTTGCCTATAAGGGCTATGGATTGTAAATGAAAACCATGCTTTTTTGTGTGCCTTTAAGGGCCATGTCTAGTAATGGATGAGAGTGGCATTTAAGCCTATGATTTGGCCCTATGAATGGCTTAGTATATGTTGGCTTTAGACCTATGGAATGTATGAAATTTGTTATCGAAAACTGCATTAAAAAAGGCTAAGACATGAACCCAGAATTGGCTTTTTAAACTTAACGAAATGACGTATAAATGTCTAGTTGACCACTACCTGAACCAAAAATACCACTAGATAGAAAAGGACAAATATTTGAGAAATAATTATGGAATAAATTCAAGCATAATATACCTTAATTTTGGCAATTCTAATACTTGAAATTTCTTTTGAGATTTAATCTGGTACAGCTAGCTTGTGGCCATACTAGACCGGGTTAAATTTCAATTGAGCTATAAAAATCATAATTGTCCTTTTCTAATATTATAATATAATAAAAAGTATATCAGTAAAGAAATAGACACTGATTGAGGTTAATGGCCCACTAGTTAGACACCTACTAGATAGGTTGACCAATCAACTTAAGGATCCTTAGTAGCTGCTACACTATCTAATTTTTTAGACAGGGTTAGTATAGTAGCCTAGGTACATTTTAGAACACTATACTAGTCGGACATTCAGATTAGACTGTGACACTCACTTAATTTATACTTATTTACCGATGCAGCGGTGCAGATACCGAAGGGACACTATTGGATAAATAGGCTAGTCTGCTATATAGACCTATTTGTGACATCTTTAATATTTTAAATAGGGCTAATACAGTGGCCAAGATCCCAGCTGATCACTGTGACCCCCCTTACTGGATTCCTAAAGAAATCCAACAAGCGGTTGACTTCTTGCTTGGTCACCCATCCTAAAATTTCCCCTATGGTCATTCATTTAACCTTTACTAATGCAACACTAGATCATTCTATTTGACTCCAAAATCACTTTGGTCAGTTCCTTTAATCTATTTAGGTTAGTGTCAATATGGTTTAGTCATTATAGAGGAAATCTGACTCACTCTAGTCCCATCTTAAAAATTTGATAGCATGATAGCTACCTGAGCTATTAACCTAAAATTTCTATTCACCGCTCAACCTAATAGCAACAACTATCACACATCAAACTTAGGCTTCAGGCCACATATGAGAACATGTATATATAGAGCCTTAGGCTCACATCAACATCAAACATCACAGTTGAACATACATTTGCAAGAAAATATGTAGGACTATTTATTTACATCAATAGTTAATGTTACTTATATACATCCCATATGCAAAGCTTAAAAACATGATTTCTACCTAACATCATATAAGTACATGGATATCAAGACTGTACAATAATTACTTCATATTCCTTTGCAATTATCCTTTGAACTCTAGTCAGCATGCTTCATAAGGCAAGATTCCATTGTAGGGTACTTATGCACCAAAACAGGTATACTCAGTATACGAGATACTCAGTGGTGAACTTAAAGCATTTGAATTATGACATTATGTCTTTTTATACCTGTATAACCTAATGATTGGTTTTAACTTCATCATGTAATTTAATTATATAATATGGTAACATATTACTAAAATACCCTTAAGGTATTTATAAGGCTAGAAATAGCATTTTTTGACTCAGATAAATTATTTAGAGTAAGAATTATTACTTTTAATATGCATACTTTGCAAAAATCACTTTATTTGCAACATATGTGAAAAATGACTAAAATGCCCTTTTCATTGAATTTTACCAATTTCTCAAGAAAAATTATTCAATTATGCTTTAAACTTTATTTTTCATAATTATTCTACTTATAACTTAATTTAATTCACTAGTCTGACTCGGAAGACGACACTTAAAAACACTAGATCTAGAAGGAAAAATAAACTGGGTATAGTGGTCCTTATTCTAGACCTACATTGCTACACTAGCATGACTGCCATAATAGAGATCAGCTGTAGCCTCTCCAAACACAAGTAAAGAGTAGCTATGTGACATAATAGAGATCAGCCCGTAGTCCTCCCCAACGATAAATAATAATCATTAATAATTGGGTGACATAATAGAGATCAGCCCGTAGGCCTCCCTAGCCACCAAAACACTATCAACAAGTGCCAAAATAGAGATCAGTCTATGGACCTCTCCAATGACCAAAAGAATTATTACCTAAATATTAGACACTAGCAGCTGCAATACCCTAAGTTGATTGGTTAAGCCATTAAGTGGGTGTCTAACTAATGGGCTAAGTAGCTCAATTTAAGTTCATTTATTGACCAAAAATATTCTTATAATATTTATGTTTCAAAAATAGATAGTTAAAATTTTTATCTCATACTTTATTTTTTAGCTAGATTGGTATAGGCACATTTAGGCTCTACTGAGTAAATTTCCATAAGAAAATTCAAGTCAGCTATTAACAAAATTCAAGGTATAATATATTATGATTTATCATGGCATTAATACTTAAAAAGTTAATGCTTTTGCCTAGTGACATTTTTGGTTCAGGTATTAGTCAACTAGACAATTATAGGTCATTTCGATCACTTTCTAGTTAGTTTCTAGGACTGTTTTAAGTCCAAATTTAACATAGTTCTCAATGTCTTTTTAAGTACAATTCTAGGCACAAAGCCAATCATAACTAGGCCAATTTCTAGGCCAACAACTAGGCACCATAGCCAAGCATGCAAAGGTCTTAAATCTAGCCACTTAAGGCATAAACAAAAGTACAATTTCAAGCCACTGTTTAAGTCATTATATTAAGCCATTACCATGCATTCTAGTTCAATTCTTATTAATAATTTAAGGGTACCTTCTCATGGTGTATACTTTAAATAGCATTAGGCCATATACATTGTTCAAATAAAAGTTATTACAAGCAAATTATCATAGCCATTATGATACTTGTCCATTTATACTCACTCAAGCAAATTTACATGCCTTCTTGCCTTCATTTTACTTTTGGGTTCAAAAGAAAATATGCCTAATTAGATTTCCTTTTTCCCATTCTATCAATATTCCTTCACTATTGTGTGCCACCAACACTAAAACACACATTTACTTAATTTCAAGCTAATTTCCATAATAAACACAAGTATAATGCTTAATAACCATATCAATTTAAGTAACTATGCATAAGTAACATGCACTTGATCATTAAAGGCCATAAAAACCATATCAAATCAATAACTCAACCTATAAATTATGCTTTCATCATAGAATTCCTCTCGACTACTTCCTTAAACCATACCAAACAATGAATTCTCAAACACACAACATATACATTCACCCTTATTGAGTACTAATAAGCTATTTAATCACTATTCATACATTTTCTAAGCTTTATAGACCCTAAAATATGTCACGGCCAGTAAGGATTCTAGGCCTAAAGTTCAACATTCCAACTATCCATATTGTTCACATTCTCATTCACACTTTAATCTTTTTGGCAAGCTTACTAAAGGTTCCTAAGCTAATCTCTATTATTAGCCATCCTAAACACATTTCCAGCATCACTATGCCATAAAAAGCATAAAGGAAATCCTTTAAGTCCATTTACTTATGATGGAGTCTCTTGAATCTTTAAAACTGTACACTAGCTGGCAAGCAACAGTGACTTTTCTCCTCCTTCATAGGCCTTAAAATGCCATCCAAATGCCATAACCACTTTACACACATTATCACACAAATGTTAGCTATGATCTAACATAAAAAAGCTATAGACTCAACTTTGGGTCAGGATTATGGACTGTCTAAACCAATTAACTTGTAGGATTTTTATCTCTCAAATGAAAAATCTTTTTTGCTTGATTCTTATTGCTCATGGTGCCTAACACCCAGTAAAAAAATTTAGCAACCCAAATCTCTCCATTTGGTGGTCAGAGGAGAAAGTTATGGCTAATCTCCTTCCTCCGTGGTGTTAGCAACAACAATGAATGGAGAAGAATGGCTTTTGTTCATTCCAAGTGGAAATCCACTTGTCAAAATGATTTTTACCAGTTGGCAAGTTGACTCAGCAACTTTGCATGTTGTGAACCCATCATAACATGTTAAAGCTATACCCAAACTTCTCGAACCATCTCAATTTTTGTGGCAAACTATGAAAATTCATAGTAATTCACTAGGAGCATAGAAAATTACACTATTTATTTTAAAATTCATATTTTAATCCTTTTTACATGCTCATAAATTTTTGTTGCCAAATTACTTCGGTAGTGTAATTTTTAGACTGCCTCAATTTGCATGCCAACCTCAAAAATTATGAGAATTTGCAAACAACCTCTAATTCCAAAAATTCTTTCACCATTGGACTCAGTGTAATTTTTGAGCTTTAGGGACCACTATTTTTGGGTCCATCTACGCACATCCTGGGTTAATCCTACCCTAAAAATATTTATTACTCTGAGGGGTAGTTTTCAATCCAAAATGAATTATTAGTTCCACTAAATGTTTAAATTTTGCTCTTTTCATTAAATTAAGGCCCCTTAAAGTTTCATGACCAGTGTCATTGCCTCAGCCAATGTGTAAGTGACCACCCTAAGTGTACTTCTCAGACCTTATGGCATTATTCATAAAGCCTCAAAACATGGGCATTACATTTCTTCCCTTCCTAAGAAAATTTCATCCTTGAATTTACTTGAAGCAAATAAAG
>CANXYI011534332.1:0-16389 GCA_948208565.1 Hura crepitans
CTCTCCCCTTTTGTTGTTGCCAACGCCACACATAAGAGAGGAAGAGCCATTTTTGTTGCTCCAATAGTCCATTTTGCTTTTTTTTTTCCTCTACCCAAGCCCTTTGTCCGAAACTCATGACCTAAAAAAGATGTTTCCACCTCAATTTGCACCCAAAATCAAACATTAGGCTCAATTTTTTTACTAAGATTTTTCAATTTTTGACATTTTCCCATAATCCTCGATTGCCTAAAGGTTGATATATATAGTCATTTTTAATTTTTGATGCTTGTTTAATTTATTTTGGATTTTTATAAAATGAATCTATAATAGGCAATTGAGAAAGTGAATAAAACCTGAGACAAGGGAAAAAACAAGGTGTGAGTGAACCTTCAGAGTGCATTTTGACTCTCTTGGTATGTGTAATCAAAATAATTTGCATGATTTTTTCTTTTGCTTGAATTTTCCATATTATGCAATAAATGTTATAAATGAATTTAATGTGTAATAAGGCCTAATAAATGCATATGATGAGCATTTAATGATGTTGATAGGATGTATGAATGTATGTATTCATGATGATGAGATTATGATAATGAAAATGATGGAAGTTGAATTATGAACATGTATATGTGTATGTAAAAGTGTAATGACATGTTAAATGATAATATGTGCAAATGTATGATATAAAATAGGTATATGGATATGTTTTAATGATGATTTATATGTGTGTGTGCATGTGTTATGTGCTTGGGAGAGCTTCATGGCCAAAATGGCCATGTGAGTGTGTGTGAGTGAATATTGGCTCACATTGGCATGAATATATGTGTATGTAATTTATATGTATAATGTGTATAAGTTTTGGCTATAATTGATAATGGATAATGTGGATATGGGAAATGATAATTGAATAAGATAGTGTGAATGGTAAAAAGAATAAGTGTGTGTGGGTTGTCTGGGCATGGCTAAATGGCTAATGGTATGTAAAGGTGACTTTGAGATGCATTAAGTGTATGATATGACATGAAATATATGAAATGAGTGATAATGTATTCGTTAATCCTTAATATTCACATGATAATATAATTATTTCATGAAATGAATCTTATATACTTTATTTCCCTCTTATTGTACTTCTAGCATGTTTATGACATAAATAGCTTGTAAGCAATATTAATTTCTTTAGTGGCATGATCATGGTATGTAAGACATACATGTGTCGAGATGAGAATTTCTAATGCATGTGGATGATGTATCTATAGATACTATGATGTTGGTGCATGAGTTTATAAGTCATGCACTCTTTTTGATGATTATGATGTGATGATAATACATAATGCATTTAATGTGAAAAAATCATAATATTAATAGCATATTAACATATTCATGTAATGATTTTGAAATTGACATTATAATGAGTTGTTGTATTGCATAATGTCCTATTAAGCACATATTTAATACTTCCCTTAAAAGCTATACCAACCAATAATTATGAAATGAAATTAAAAATAATTGGTTAGTAGCCCATGCAAGTAATAGCCTAGTCATATAGGTTGACCAGTTAGCTAAGAGTCATAATAGTTGCTAGGGTACTTTGGTGCTTCTGTGGCCTTTAGGTTGCGATACGTAAACCATTAGGTTGATATATTTTTTTGACCTATGGGTCTGATGCACGGATCTTATTTTTGACCATCTAGTTTAATGCGTAATTATGATTTTTGACTATGCGTTGACCTATAGGTCTATGATTTTTCTGACTTTCAGGTTTGATGTGTGTAAGGCCTATATAGTTTTAAAGACCTAGGTGGTTCATTTATACTCTGTTATCCATAGTGTCATTGTTCTTAAGTATGGGCTTAATAATTGGATTAATTAAACAATAATCCTATTTGTATAATTCATGACATGTTTTAAAGAAACATGATTATTAGAATGAGATATACATATATTATATGCCATGTTAGTGTACGCATGCTTGTTATGTGTTTTGTTACACATTTTAAAATGTAATTCATATCTATTATCTATATGTTAATGTATAAAGCTTTTATGGCATATTTACTCAAGTTAATTAGATTACACCACTAAGTTGTTGCTTAGTATATCGTTTGCTTTATGATGCATAAGTAAGGTGACAAGCTGAAAGAAAGCCCCAGATCGTTAAGTTATAAAGAGAGGAAGATTCTTTTGGCATATTTTGTGATTATAATTATAAACTTTATGATGTATAAAATAGGAAGTGCTCATATAATGTATTTTGATTGAATGGGCCTAAACTGTATTAATTTTGGTATTTCTAACATGTGTAACTATTTTAAATCTTATGTAAGCATAATTTGTTATGCAATATCTCTTTCTGAGGTTAGGATAACGTGTTTGTGATATTTTTAGTTTTAGAGTGATACGAAGTTGGAGAAATTATTAAGAAATGTTTTAGAAGTATATTTTGAAATTGCAAGTTACTATTTAAATTTTGGGGTAGTGCTCAGTACAACCATTATGCTATAGAAGTTTTGGCATGATAATTCTCAAATTTGTATTAGTAACTTAATTTTTAAAAAATTTTTGAGAACCTGTATTTTGATGTTTTAATCATGATTTGATAAGATGGTTTTAAATAATGCCATGTGTGTTGAGATTGAATAACATGTTATGTGAGCATCCCTTAGTCATGTTTAGTGATTGAACATCATTCGAATCGAGTAAGGGATGTCATAATATTGGTTGAGAACTCTCTATCATATATCATTATTAGTCAGTGACCGAACATTGTCCAGATTGGGTAAAGGGTGTCACAAGGTTGGTTGAGAACTCTCTATCACATATCATTATTGGACGATTCTTATAAACATTGTTAACAGATAAACTCTACCCTATTTGATTGGTCACTAAAATCTCATGCTCCAATATATCAACATGCAAACCACTATCCTCGAGTGCATTTGTGCAAATGTAGGAATGTGTGGAACCAAGATCAATAAAAGCATATACATCAGAACCAATAAAAGAAAATTTACCAATTTTGACATCAAGCATATTGTGCTATTATTTACCCCTCATGGCATATATTCTAGTAAGTGTTTTTCCCTCAAAAAGTCTATCCACTGTCTCTAAAATGTCTCTTTATATTTGTCTTTTAGTATCAGGCCTCTCTAGGTTTTTGCCTTTTTAAGTGCCAAGTGAAGATGTATGTGCTATAATGGCCTATACACCCAGTTTCCTAGACAATCTCTTACAAATTAGTTGATATCACTACACTTGAAACATGTCTTGACAATCTTTTATAAGGTGCTCAGTGATTTTTATCCCAATGCTCACATAATAGAAGAGCTAGCCCTTTATAAGAGGTTGTAGGTGCACTAGTTACATGTTGTTATTGCTATCTATCCCTACTTATAGCACTATTAGATCTAGGGTTATAAGATACAATTGACTATGTCTAAGAGGTTTTGTCTTTCTTATTGCTAAAGGGGTTATAGGTGGATTGTCCCCTCTTATGCCATTGCCTCTTCTTTTTGTTATACTCTCTTTGCTTTACTTGTTCCATGTTTAGAGCAATATTCACTACTTAGTGAAGTTATCAATCTTTTAGCTGATTATGTAGACCCCAATGGTATCATTAAGTCCATCCTTAAAGTGGCAACACTTATTATATTCATCAGCCACAATCTTATGGCATTATAAGCTATTTCTATAGAAGTGTATGAACTCTCTCCTCTTATTTTCTAGATAAATTGTAATGCCTAAAAAATCATCATTTTCTAAAGAGTACTCTTGAGTTTGATATAGTGTCATCTAGGACACTGAAGGGTCATATAGTAGTCAAAAGGGGTACTGGTTAACTGAATTTTGACCAACTAGAAAATGATGAATAAGAGTGAATTAAAAATTTTAGTAGAACCAATAAATCATTTCAGGCTGAGAACTAGTGTATAGTGACTTTAGTTAAGGATATGCCAGGACAGCTATGGGACGTGCCCAGACGGACCTAAAAATATCATACCCTAAAGCTTAAGAATTCCAATGAGTCTATTGGAGAAGGAATTTTAATATTTTGAGGTCATTTCATATTTATTTGAAATTTTTTGAATTATGTAAGTGAATAGTAACCCTAATTCCTGAAGGAGTTTTGACTTGAAATTTTGTGGGACCCTTAATGGGCATTATCAAGATTTATTGGCACTAGAATCATGATTTTTAGAGGTCTAAAGAAATTATTTTGAATTTCCAAAGTTTAAAAGAAAATGGGGTTAAAACGGGCTATTGGATCAACACGTGGCGCGATCCGAGCCATCCACCTATCTGATATATATGGGCTTGCACATGTGGGAGTGCCACATGTGCCAAAAGCCATCTTCTTCCCCATTTCTCCCATGGTGGCCAATGCCTTTTTCTCTCCCCCCCTTCTTCTCTTTTTTCTTCATTTCTCCTTCCATATACCACTAAATCCTATAATCCTTATATGGATCTTGACCTCCACGACTCTCAAAAGCTAATCCAACTGATAGAAATGGAAAAGAATGCCTAGAAATAGAGATAAGAACACTTGATGAATAATGCTCTTTTAGTGAGTAAGTTGATTTTTCTTAAGGTTTTTATTTTTCATCTATAGTATTTAGTATGGTGATGTTATGGGTGAAGAAAGATTTTAGTTTAGAGTCATGTGGAATTTTGTAGGAATTTTCAAATGATGAACCCTAATATGCCATTTTGAGAAATGGTGGAAAATGGTGGAGGAAGATGGAATTGATGGTTCTAAAATGGCTTAGACATGACTTAGAGCCCACTATAAGTGAATTTAGTTGAAACATGCTTTGTATGTTAGAGAAATGTAACATTAGAGGTATATGTGTTCATATGGAAGTTGTCATAGTATATGTGTGTATGGTAATTAGTAAGTGTTATACATGCTAGGATGGATAATTAGAGTATATAAGATGATGTAAATGTGTTTTAGATGTGGAAAGTATGTGGAAGTATGTGATGTATGTATGATTGAATGTATGTCTTGGCATGTGCATAGGTGCATGGCATGAATACATAAGACATTAGGATGGTAATAAAAAGTATGACTTGGAAGTGACATAGAATGTGAAGATAAGGGTATAGTTATGGATTAAAATGTGATAAGCCATTACGTAGGAGTAATATGTGTGAGATGGATGTGTAAGGATAGAGTATATAATAATTATAGTATATAATGTTAAGTGTAAGTTTAAGAATTTAATTAATGTATAGTACCTAAGAATTTATTTTAGGAATGATAATTAGATATGACAACGTAGAAGAAATATTTGGTGATATAGGATACCTTAAGGTGAAATAGTAAGGGATAAGAGGAGAAGAGAAAATGACCAAAGGAGTAGTAAAGGAAATTACCAAATGAATAGTAACCTACCTATAAATTGACCAAACAAATAGTGAATTTGCAACAAGAGACCACAAGTGTAAACTTGTGTGAGATGGCATGTCAAATGTAACTTAGTGTTATGATTGGCATAAAACATAGGGAAAAAATAAGTATAAATGACTAATAAAGGAGAAGAATAACTGGTGGATTATGTCATAAATATAATGATGGAAAGAGAGATGCCCTTTTAAAAGCACCAAAGAATAAAAGCATATGGCAAGATGAAATACTAATAATGTATAATTTATGAATAGACAAAATTGATTAAATAAACAAGTGACACTTTTTGTGGAATTCAAGCATAAAAGTGAAAGCAGAATTGATAAGGCATTAAATATACATATATGGCATAAATGTTATGAAAAGTATCATGATAATACACTGAGCTTAACATTGAGTATTATAATTACTAAAGCACCATCAAGATCCTAAGAGTAAAAAGGTAAAATACTAGACACAAAAAAATAACTTATCATCATATAGTAAAAGAAAGAGATTGCATGGGTTAGGAGAATTGCATATTCTGAGACAAATGATAATAAAGTAAAAGATGTACACTTTCACTTAAAAAGGGAAGTGGAACCAAATACAAAAATAAGATAAAAGAGGATTGGATAAGGTTAACAAAGAAAAAGAAACATGAGTTAGGAATAGGGGAAACCAATGGAATTGGAATGACATTGAATGTGTAGTTTAACTTAACAACTAGCTGATGAATAAAGTAAAGGTAATAGTTTTATTATGGCTATTCAAATAATGAAATTAATTATCAATGGTTGTACAAATAAATAAAAATGGATATTGGCCACTGGGTGAGTACACACTAGATAGGTTGACCAGTCAACTAAGGATTAGCAACTGCTAGAGGTTAAGTCTGAATAGATTTTAGCCTATGTATGGTAGGTGTAGCCATTGAGTATTGATTTAAGCTTGCATGCTTCAGGTATTAGAAGGTCTATGGGCTGAACCCTGCTACCCACTTATGGATATTGGGAGGTTCGATGGGGCTAATCCCTACTATCCACCAGATATATTGCTTGTGAGGATATGTATTAGGACATTAAGAGGCCCCACGAGTATGATGCATGCTGTCCCCTTTACATATATTGGGTGGTCCTCAGACTGATCCCTGCTATTGGATGAAGGGTGTGTAGAGACACTAAGGTCTAAAATGTGGGCCACTGTATAGGTTGATATCTGTTCAGTTCTCAAACTAGGTAGGTGCAGCTATTGATACCCAAAATAGGGGCTACTACACAATATGATCCCCAATATCTAGTGGTTAGGAGTTCTTCCTAAATCTTAAGGGTTTTAAATGGAATAACTAAGAAACTTGAATGGATCTAATGACATTAATAAAAGGACAAGTATCTTAGTTTTAATAATTGAGACTACTTATAAGTAAAATCAGTAAGAATAAGAGATAAGCTATAAGAAAACACTGAATAAACATATAGAATCTTGGAATGAATCCTGAAGGAAGGAAAGGAGTCATGGAACTATGATGGTTAATCAAAGCATATAGAAAGGAATAAGTTATAAAAGGGAGAAACTATCATAAATAAACCTAGAATGAATCACTTAATAAAAGTTAGACCTATATTATATTCCATATTAGTATGATATGGGATTTAACAGTGTAGACTAATTAAGTAATGATGAAAATAAGTTGATAAACCATCTAAATAAAGTAGCACAACGTTAGAAAAAGAGAATTGCATAAAAGTATATTACTGGATATGATGAGTAAGTAAGGATAAAAAGAACATTAGAAATATATGTTAATGGTCGATGTGATGTAATATGAATAAATTAGTGAGTATTCTCAAAGTATTGCCTTACAAGGGACTTAAGATGATAGGAAAGCTTATAGGTGGTAATTCGGGTATCAATTAGTTTATTATTAGGTGCTTGATTGTGTGATGAATTGAGTTTATGGTATAATGCATGTTTGGTTAAATTCACCACTAAATGTATACTCATCATATCGGCTATCTGATGTGCAGGTAATAGGTTTGACTAGCATTGTGAGGATGACCAACAGTGTAGCTGAAGACTATCCAAGTAAGATGATATCCTTTTAAATTTATATGTTTTAATAGATATAGGCACTCATGCATGTTACTATGTGTGGTTGAGTAATATTAGGCATAGATAGTTAATATGCTAGCCTATAACTGGATAAGAAAAGTTTATAGCTACAGTCAATAGCTTAGGCTGATAATTAGACATAAGAGCAGGCATATGATAGTCATATCCTTAGGAAGTGTATCACAGACCATTGATCCTATTAAATAAAATTTTTACACTGAATAGGATTAACCTTAGTAAAAGTTAAATGAAAGCTGCCTAGGGAAATACAAGAATGGGTAACCTTTAAAAAGTAACTTCTTTTGCTTGTTTTCTTGCCGAATAGGTAGAGGGTGTTACATAAATCCTCCCAATGTATCTTTGCATGAAGGAAGAAAGGAAGAGGTCCCATGTAATCTGCTATGAAGGCTAGAAAATTTCTACTTGTCTTTTGATTCTTGTCTACCACCGATGGGCTTCTTCATACAATAAGGATGTAACACCCTCAGCCTTCCCTTTCGAGGTACAATATAAATCATCTAGAATCCTCTTTATTTTCTCTAACTAGTACTCTATTGTAAAAGGTTCATCCTCTTTTTTTTCATCTAAAATATTTGGCCCTATTCTTATAGGGATGCTCTTTCATGGTCTTCATAGGTGGTGGATGAGGTGGAGGAGGTTATGGTTATAGAGAAGAATAATATGATAATATAACCCTAGTAACCTACCACAAAAGGTTAATCAATTACTATAGGAATATAGCTTAAGCTTGTGTTAGCATCTCATAAGAAATTGGTATAAGTACCCTAGTTTGTACTCAATCACCTATACTAGACTGACTACTACTCTTAACAAACTCTTCTAGTGGCAGTTGAGATCCAAAATCTTTTCCTACCTATATAAGAGAGAGGAAAATTTTGCACTAGACCTGTGCTTATATGTTGTGCCATGTATGACATAAGGTGAAGTGTAATAAAGTGAGGTGAGATGACATCCATATCCTATATGCCATATCTTGCTCAATTTAGCCAAGAATCAACTAACCTAAGCTCCAACACCACTAAAAGTAACAAACCCATACATGATTAACAACAAAATCGAGTAAAGTGGTGTTACCTTACACGTGTATACTTATGAAATGTGCGCCAAAAGTTTTTTAATATTCTTACAAAAAACTTGTTTACTTTTATAAAGCACCCTAATACTTTGAAAACTTTTGCCATTTATAGATCATCATGATAAAAATCTAACAACATAATTGTTATCTGAGGCATTACTTAAAAATATTCACTTATAGAAAACACTTATATAAAATTTCACATAACATTTTCAACCAGTCACATGTGTGGGACCAATGTAACTCACACAACTTAAACAATATAATGTATGATGTAACAAATTTCATAAAACCACATATAATAACAATCATATTCTTATAATTAATCCATAACATGTGAACATACTTAAAATAAAGGTGACAAAATAATGCAAGACTTTATATGATTTACAAACACTAACTATTAATACACACCGTGTGAATCTATCTTGTATGCTATGTGAATGTGATAAAATGCCTATGCTCTATGGTGTATGCAAAAGTGTACTTATGCATACAAAAAGTGTCTCTAATATAAGGCTGATACAAGTCAATCCCTTCTCTTTACTACAGCTTCTGAACCTATAGGTATGAATACCACACTATAGACAAGAATCTTCAATAGATGCTTTCTAACTTAGACAACCCTAATAGATTGTCTTAGTTATAAGCTTTAAAGAGACCAATATAAAAATATGCAAAACCAATAGAAAGCAATTTTATAATTATAATGCCCGTAAGTTGAGGCTCTGTGAATAGTACCACTAAGGTTAAAAAGTGTTCCTGGAGTGTCGGGTTACCTTCATGAGGTTCAAGGTAAGGGTACTAGTCATGGAACTTCAAGGGGCCATAAAATGATGAAAATGGCTTAATTTGAAGATTTAGCAAAACCAATAAATCATGTTAGGCTATACTTTAATAGGACGTAGGCTCAGATAGAGTCGAGCTAGGAATAACCCGAGATATGCTTAGATAAACCTGAAAATACTATACCTTGAAGGTTAAAAATTCTCATAAGTCCATTGGTGAAAGAATTTTTAAATTCCGAAGTTGTTTGCAAATTTTCTTAATTTTGAGGTTTTGCATATAAATCGAGGCAGTTGGCTAACTATCATATCAGTGGAATTTGGCTATGAAATTTTGCAAGCCTCTAAATGGGAATAACCAAGGATTTTTAAAACAAATGTAATGATTTTTGGAAGTTTGTGTGATTTTTAAAAATTCCCCAAAGTTTTTTTTGAAATCAAGTTATTTTAGGGTGCTCGAGTGGTGTGTGACCCCACTTGTGCCACCTCACCACTTCTATAAGCCCCTATTTGACACTTAAGTGGCCATTTGGCCATACCCATTAACCACCCCATTTCTTCTCCTTCTTCCTCTTCTTGATGTCTTAATGCCATTTCCCCTTTCAAGCTACCATTTTTGTTTCATTTTGTAAGCTTTTCCCTTATCTATTTCCATAAAAAAAATCCCCTAATTATGTTATGAATGGATTTGTGATGGTTTTAGGGGCCATAAGAGTCATTTGATTGAAGAAAATTCAAGAGAGCTCAAGTTATACATCAAAAGGGACAAAAAAAAGGGCAACTTTTGATGTGTAAGTAATTTAACCCTTTTTAATTTATTTCATAGGGGATTTGGTGATTTTAAGAATGCCAATATGCTTGGAATTTGATTTGGTGATGCGTGTGATTTTTTTAAGCTATTTTGAAGTGAGGATGGTGTCAATGGGAGAAAGGAAGAAATGAGGTGTGTTATGATTTCTTTCAAGCTTGAAGTGAAGAATTCATCTCCTTTGGTAGTGATGTAAGTGAATTTAAGGCATTCAAAGCATGTGTGATGAAATTTTTATGAATTAAGCTTAGAATCCTTTGTATGAAAGTAGTGGAAAATGTGGCTAATATGTGCGAGTTAATGGACTAAGCATGTAATTATATTTATTATATGTAGAATGAATGCTTGGAATGGTAATTAGGTGAAAAGAATACATGGAAGGGTGAGTTCTCTATTTGGCCGAGAGGTGTGTATATGGTGTGGTAGGTGTTTATCACTTGGTAAGGTAGTTTTGGCATGACCTCTAAGATATTTGACATGAATTATGATTGAATTATATATGTATATGGTGAGAATTATGAGTGTTAGTGCACGGCTTTATTAGGCTAAGAGGTGCCTTAGCATGTAAGTTAAGTGTATGGCATGTGTGCTTAGAATTTTGTATAGAATATGGCTTATTAATGATGGCATGTTAGGGGTAGTTGAAGGAATTGATCAATAAAGCTTGTGTGTGTGTGTGTGTGTGTGTGTGTTTAGTGTGGCCAAGGCATGATTAAGGTGTAAATTAGCTTAGCTTGCATGGAAATGGCATTATGTGTGTGTAGGCATGCTTGTGTGATGTTAAAATGTCTATATGTGTGCTTAAATGTGATTAGAAGCATGTGTAAGGCAATATGAGGCTATTGGTTAAGAGCTATGCAAGGGTAAATGGCATGAAAATGAGGTATGGCCTAACTAGCATATGTGTGCGAAATAGGATATCATATTTGGCATGAATGTGGCAATGTTTGCATGGCATGACTTAAGTAAATATGCATGTGTAATATGGCATGAAATGCTTGAGTATAGGATACCTTTTTAAGGTTAGAAATGGTTAAAAAGAGGACTTGAAATTGTCTTGTAATCACATGAAAAATTGACTTGTAAATAGACTTGTTTCGGCATGAAATTAGTACCTTAAAGTGGCCTTACTTGTAATGTTTATGTGACATAGTATAGAAGCCATTGCTATGGCAATTTGAGACATATTTTTGAGCTCAGCTTTAGGCCTATGAAAGTGCAAGATCATGAGTGCAAATGGCATTGAAAAAGGACCTTAAAAGGACCTAAAATGAACCTAAAATGGCCACTGCAAAATAAAAAAAATGACCCATAACTGCCATTAAAAAATGATTTTGGGACCCTATTTAAAATAACTTATTAGCATGTGAATAATTGAGCTAAAATAATGGACTAGACTAGATTTAATATGCCTTTAATTTTGCCTTCAAAAATGAGTTAAAATAATTTTGAAAATTGACATGTAATTGTCCTGTAGGGCTAAAAATGACTTGTAACTATCTAGGTCAAAATTTGACTGCCAAATAAAAATTTTAACTATCTATTTTTGTACATGGAATATTATAAAAAGTTGATCAGTAAAGAAAAAAACTTAAAATGAAGTCAAATAGCCCATTAGTTAGACACCCATTAGATGGGTTGACCAATCAACTTAGGGACTAGCAGCTGCTAGACTGTCTGTTTATCAAACTGGGCTAGTGCAGCGATTGAGGTTTGTAATTAAGCTTTTGCACTAGTTTGTAGGGTAGACCATTATATTGTTAGCATTTTTTTACTGTATATCATAATATGCTAGTGCAGCAGTGAAAGTCCCTAGAGAGGCCACTACACTAGTCTGCTAGGCAAACTCGGATGAATAATTTGACATAATAAGTTGCCATTGGGTGGTTTACAGACTGATCCCTATGTATAGATTGCTTATTATTTTGCCCTTTGAGAGGTTCCTTTGAACTTATCCCTTTGGTTTATCGTGCCAGTGTAGCTGTTGGGGTCTAAAATATAGGCCATTGCATATTTCTCAATTCCCTTTTGGTCCGGTGTTTGTAAGTGTCATCTATCTAGTCGAGCCTATGAAATGGAATTAAAGTATAGTAAAACACAAGTCTAGAATAATTGATGATAATTTTAATAAATACATCATAATGGCATTTTGGTAATTTTGAAGTAAATATGGCATATCATCTAAATGGCATTAGTCACCTGGCTTGTTACTCATATACTACACTTAGACCATTATTTTATTATTGCTTGTGTGTGCTAATGGATGTGGGATGTTTTAAATGGTTTAAATTCACCACTAAGTTTTATACTCAACATACCCGTGTTGTAGTATGTAGGTAGCAAGGATAAGTAGACCAGCCTCGATGACTATAAAGTGTAGCAATACAAGTGCTGAAGAGTAAATAAAGTTATTTTTCTTTTACTAATGGCACTCATGTAAATTCTGTAAGTATGGTTTAGCATGCTTAGGAGTTGATATGTCTATATATGACCATAGATGTGATGCATATAAATAGGTGTTTTGCTATTTGGGTTGTTTGATGGTTTGATAACTGTGGGCCTAAGGCCTTATCTATGTGTGCTTTTGATATTTATTTAATGTGTACTAATGTTTGATTGGGGGACCATAAGGGTCTAGATAGAGGTTGAATGGATTGATTGTCTATAGAAGTCCTTTTAACAAGTGAAAAAAATTTGGTATGTGACTTGAGTAGCTGTTGTGTTACCTAATTTTCTGTAACTTGCAAAGTGTCTATGAATGGTTTCTCTAAGTATGCTAGATGATGTATGAACATGTTTAAGGTTTAGACTGGAAATCTAACCAACATCTAATAGAGTTCTAGAACAATCTATAAGTATTAAGGAGTTTACCTCTAGAGAAATTCTAGGATAGGTGACCTGGCGAGAAGTGTATAACCTATTGAGTTTCTTCAGGAATCCAGTAGGAGGTGTCATAACAATAATAAACCAATTAAAATCATCACATGCCTAGATAGTTTTTAAATTAGGATGTAAAAATATGCTCATTCAAATACCTGAAGAATGTGTGCATACTTGCCTTTAGTGTCACATGAAAATCATGAATATAAATAACATATACATCATAACTTTAAAGAATTCATTTGTTTATTTGATTATATTTTCATTAATATTATCATTTTTCTTAGGGCCTATTTCTTCTTAGAACCACTGCATGCCTAGATAAAGGACCAATGGTACCTAAAGGTACAAATTTGTAGCTACCTAAAGGTATAAACCTATAAGATAACTGAAGCTATCAAATCCTTAAGTAGATATGTAAATGTCCACTATTTTGCATGCCACACTATCCTATGGCAATGATGAATCCTAGGTAGAAATGGTTTTAATTTCTTAATTAATCTTACTCATATTCATATACAAATGCACATCACATTTAACATATAGCATCAATATAAGCATTAAGCATGTTACATCACATTTGTATAATAAATTTTAACCAAGTATATTTATCATTTACTTACCATTATGCTATTATTTACATTTATCTCTCCATTGATATGCCACATGTTATCACAATTTTAGGAATTCATAGATGAGAAGTAAACTTACACAATCTCATTTTCTCATTAAAATCACATATATGTGTTATTTGGAACTGCTATCTCCATAAGGCAATTTTAGTTGCAACAACCCTCCATGTAGTAGTTATAGTTGCAGACAGCCTCTGCATAGTGGTTTTTACCTCTATGTAGTAGCTTTTGATACAAACAACCACCTCATGACACTTATTACACCCGTGTAACACTTTTGGATGCCTCAACCTACAACTATTACTCCACCCGTATGGCAATTGCGATTATATATCCATTACAACTATTGTTGTTCCATTTTCTTGACATTTTATCATATTTCAAGTCCATTTTTCATTTTACATAATTTCCTAAGCTTTTAAATAATTTTTCTCTTTCCCTCATGCAAATTTTCCATCAAAACACACAATTCAAGCTTAGACATATTATTCATAACAATAAGTTCATAACTTATCTATAGATTTTCATTTTTATAGACACTGGAGTCCGAGATGCTTCTTGGTTTAACGGGTTTTTAATGATGAAACTCACATATTCTACATGTTTCTTAAAAGATGTAAGGGGAGGCCTATAAACTAAGTAAAATGCCTTGAAAATGGAACCTAAAACCACCTTTAAAAAAGCCTAAGAAAGATTCCTAGTAGACATCCCATGATGTCCAGAAAGACCCCCTTTCATAAGAATTTGGGTCTGTACTGACCTTGTCAACATTGAGCATGTTTACATCTGTGCAGACCTCATCTCATGAGGATAGAGGTCTATGTGGACCTTAATCAGGCTCTTGGGGACTATTACTTTCAAAGTCTATGTAGATTAATACTTTATTGGGCTATCCTAGAAACACTTTTTAGATAGTTGAATGAGTATATACTACTAGAACCCATAAATTATTTGGCAAAAAGAAGTATAAAAGGATGATTTTTTAAGAGTTTAGGGACTTTTGAAAGATTATTTTGGAAAAAGAAAAAACCCAATTACACTTGGTACTCATCTCCTTTCTTATCCCTATTAGAAACCTTTGTAAAAAAACCCTAAACCTTCTAGCCAGAAGCTTACAAACCTTAAAGAAACCCACCTTTTCTTGGTCTTAAAGTGGTTAAACCTCATATACCTTGAAGGAATCCTCCATTTGTCTTAAATACTTGAGGAACCCTTTATAAAGAGCTCTCCTTTATTTCTTTCATTTTCATTTTTCTAATTTTTATTTTCTATGTTGTTATTTTACTCATTTTGAACTTTTTTCTTATTTATGGGATCTATGACCCTCAATGAAAATTGAGTATTAAAAGATTAATTTTGATTGGTATACTCCACTAGAGAGGAGAGATCTCCACCCTTTTTGCCTATTTATTTTTATTTTAATAAATGGTTTATGTTGTCTATCTAATAGGAAGTCCATGTTGTAACACCCTTATACCCAACTAACAACCCAATTCAAGTATATAATGTTACGTGTAATGTCCGAAAATCCTAGGTTCATGTATAGTGCTCCTGAGATCGAGGCACTGTAGTTGGAAAGAATGGAAGGAGTAACTATAAAGAGATCATGCGTAAAGTGGATTTGGATATGAGGTCCCTAAGTGAGTAAAAAAATTGAAAATTAGGATTTTATGGTAGATTACATATTTTAAAGCTGAATAAATAATCTGATATATTTGCTCAAAATTATCCAAGGATTTTATTACCTGATACATAATTATTTTAAAAGGAATAATGGGATTGAAATTGGAATTTCTAGGGATCAAGAACAAGTTATAAATTTTAAAGAATGGAATAATAAAAAAAAAGATAAAAGGGTAAAATTCTAACAATTTAAAAGAATAAGGATTAAAAAGGAGAAATTCAAAATATTTTAACTTCTTGATTGATGGTAGCCACGTATTAAATAAAAGTGAAAGGAAAAAATAAAAGAAAAAGAAAAAAGGAATTAAGAAATGTAAAAAAAAAAGGAAGAAAGAAAAAGAGGAAAAAGAGAGATCAGCTTGAAAGCTAAAGAAAAGGAGAGTCCACCAGGGAAGGTATAGCATCGATGGTGGAGAGAGCGGTGTAGGTAAATGACACAACTATTTGGAAAAAGAAAAGCAGAATGAAAAAATGGAAGCGACCAAAAAGAGAAAAGAAAAGAAGGAAAGGAAAAAGGTCATGAAAGAGAGAAAGAAAATTCTAAGAAGAAAAAAGAATAGGCAAAAAGTTAAAGAAAAATCACAGGTTATGAGAGATGGAGTTCTAATAGGGAGTTGAGGCGGCAGCTGAAATGAGTAAGTGAGGATTTCTTTTACTAATTTTAATTCTAATCTATGTCATGGTTTGGAGAGACAAAGTGATTGTGTAGTAGGTGATGCAGCAATGACTACGATGGCAACAACTGCTGTGGGTAATGAAGGATAAGGGAGAACAAGGTTATGATGTTATTAAGAATTAACAATAATGATGCTATTAGATTTAAACCCTAGAGCTTATGTAATAGATATGACAACTCCTACTAGATTCTTGAAGAAGCCCAATATGCGGTGCACTTCCCACTAGGTCACCTATCCTGAAATTGTCCTTTTAGTTCATTCATTTAACTTTTACCAATTTCTTATTAGCTAATTTAGCTTAACTCTAAAACTACTTCTATCTTTTTCTTAGCTCAGCTCAAAGTTATA